>JAODXP020007143.1:42500-69454 GCA_027497455.2 Sardinella longiceps | reverse complement strand
TTCTTCTTCTTCTTGCTTCTTTAGCCTGACTGCTAATCAGATCACAGTGTACCTCAGACGTCTCCACCAGTCAGGCAGCATAAATGAAATCTCCAGGAAGGGATTCCTCCTCTTTACACACCCAGACTATAACCAGGCCACCTCTGAGAACGATATCGGCCTGCTCGTGATCGCCCCGGGGTTCCCTTCGACGACTACATCAGACCAGTGTGTTTGGCTGCCAGTGGGAGTGTCTTCCACAACGACACCGAGAGCTGGGTTACAGGCTGGGCCAATGGTGCAGGTTGGTTCTGTTTTATTAAATTAGAGCTCAAAGCTGAATTAGAGCTCAAAGCTGGGTTACTGGCTGGGCCAATGGTGCCAGTCGGTTCTGTTTTATTAAATAAGGAACACAAAGACTGGGTTTCAGGTTCTATTTATTGAAATCAGAACACAAACTCTGTTCTATTCAATCAGAAAACAATGGCTAGGTTACTGGTTCTGTTTTACTCAATCAGAACACAAAGGTTGGGTCGTTGGTTGTGTAAATGCTGCAGGTTGGTTGTGGTGACCCGTTAGCAACTTAGTTAGTTGGCAATGGGAAATTGCATTGCAACCACCAAAGTTGCTAAGTAACATAACATTATATATAACTAATGATACACTGATTAGTAATGGAATAAATGAGATGCGTGGGTTAATAATATACCATTAATTATTATACCATAATATACCATATACCATTGATTATGCTACAGTATACTATGATTATACTTGCCTCTTTATCCTTGCCCAGGTGCCCTTCAGCAGGTCCAAGCAGCTGTGGTTGGTAACCGGGAGTGTGACTGTTTGCGTGGCCTCGGCACACTTAAAGACTCCATGATCTGTGCAGGAAGAACTACCACATGTCTGGTAGGGTTTCACCACACACACACACACACACACACACACACACACACACACACACACACACTTACACAGTGTGAGGAGCACCCAACAGTGATGGTGTACTGCTGCTTTATTCTTGCAGGGTGATTCTGGTAGTCCGCTGGTGATGAAGCAGGGGTCATCCTGGGTCCAGGCTGGGGTCCTGACCTTTGGTGGCGTTTGCCCTCAGAGCGGTCGTCCGTTGGCCTTCACAAGAGTGTCCGAGTACGTGGAGTGGATCGGCAGACAGTTCAGCGGGAGCCCACAAACAACCCTCTTTCAGTCAGCAGGTGTGGAAAATGTCACTGTTCATTTTGTCTGTGCTGTTGGCTGATCCTTGCTCTCCTCTTTTGTGTCATGTCCCTCTGTATTCTGATGACACAAGGCACAAAGATAATGCTAGGACTACAATAGAATAGATTTGTTGTTGTTGTTGTTTGGTATAATATTCCTAAGTATGTTTATTTGTTTGTCTGTTTATTTATTTCTATTTCATTCCGACAGGTGTGGACCCGGACAGCAACTTCATTTGCTCGTATACAGCATCACCCCAAACTTCACCCTCAAGAGTTCCGGGTATGTACTCCTGTCCCACCCCCATTCACCCCCCAACTTCACCACCAATAATCCTGGATATGTAACCCCATCACACCCCTCACCCCCAAACTTTACCCTCGAGAGTTCTGGGTTTGTACCCCCATACCACCTCCCTTCACCCCAAACTTTACCCTCAAGGGTTCTGAGTATGTACCCCGTTCCACCCTTAACCCCTCCCCTTTTCCTCCCTTCACCCCAAAACTTCACCACCGAGAGTTCTGGGTATGTACCCTCGTCCCATCCCCATTCACCCCAAAACTTCACCTCCGATAGTACAGGGTATGTATCCCCATCCCACTATTACCCCCAACCTCAACACCGATACTACTAAGTATGTACCCCCATCCCACACTTCACCCCAAACATTACCATCCATAGTTCTGGGTATGTACCCTCTCCCACTTTCCCAAACTTCACCCCAAGGTTCAGCCATAAGCCACAAAAAACTGTGATATTCAACCCTTGCTGGCAGGGAACCAAGCACAATGCTCTTGTGTGGTCGGTCAGGGAGACTACGGTTGGCTATCCATTCTTTTCTGTGCGTTCACACCAACAGCTACTAAAGCTACAAAATTGCTTTTGTAGCTCAAAAAAAAAAAAAACAGCTGCTAAATTTTCTGTGTTCGCCCAAATCGCTCTATCGCTCATGACGTACCTGTTGTCATTCCCATTATCATCACAGCGTTTAAATTTACAGCTAAAACGCGTCATAGCTAATTAGTATAAAGTTAACAGTTTTTTAGCTTTTTTTTGTCGCTCAAATCGCCGAACTTTTACAGCTGGTAGCTTTTGTCGCTCTAATCGCTTTTGACACTCTTGCCCATAGAAAGTGAATGGCTTCCAGCGATTTTACAGCTTTAGTAGCTCTTGGTGTGAACGTACAGTTTGACCTGTTTGTGACAGCATTGCCTGGCTGTTTTTGCTGATCGTAATTATGTTGTTATACGGAGGAAAAAAATATATTTTTGTATTCATATTCCATTTTCATAAAAACCCTGGTACATGTAAACAAAGTCTCTCTCTCTCTCTCTCTCTCTCTCTCTCTCTCTCTCTCTCTCTCTCTGTCTGTCTTTCTTATGTCCATTTCTCCTCTTCCCCAGCTTGTGGCAAAGCACCCCTTAACACTAGGGTGACTGGAGGTGTTAGTACGGCAGGAAGTTGGCCCTGGCAGATTAGCATCCGGCTGCTCTCCAGTGGGACTCACATCTGTGGGGGTCCCTCATCAGCTCACAGTGGGTCCTCACCGCAGCCCACTGCTTCCCCAGGTACTGAGTGTTATTGGGACTGTGATAGAGGACCAATGGAGGATAGTCTGGTGTCTGATTGGTTGTGTGATTAGAATGTTTGATGTAATAAAGCCTACTGCTTCCTCAGGCACTGAGCTTTATTGAGACTTTGATAGAGGACCAATGGTTAGCTTAGGGTTCTCCAGGCACTAGCTACCAGTGGAATTGCTTTGGGTTCCCCAAGTACGGACTACCAGTAGAATAGCTTAGGGTTCTTCAGGTACTACCAGTAGAATAGCTTAGGGTTCTTCAGGTACTACAAGTTGAATAGGTCAGGGTTCCCCAGGTACTGACTACCAGTGGAATAGTTTAGGTTTCCCCAGGTACTGACTACCAGTGGAATAGTTTAGGTTTCCCCAGGTACTACCAGTGAAATTTGGTTCCCCAGCTACTGACTAACAGTGTGCTGGCATAGGCTTCCCCAGGTACTTATTCAGAGTGGAATAGTTTGGGGTTCTCCAGGTACTGACTGTCAGTGGAATAGATTAGGGTTCTCCAGGTACTAACAGTAGATTAGCTTAGGGTTCTCCAGGTACTACAAGTGGAATAGCTTAGGGTTCCCCAGGTACAACCAGTGGAATAGATTAGGGTTCCCCAGGTACTAACAGTGGAATACCTTAGTGTTCCCCAGGTACTAACAGTGGAATAACTTTGGGTTACTAATCTACTAATATGTAAATATGTTTTTTGTCTTTAGCTCTCCTATTGCCAACTCATATCGTGTGCACCTGGGTCTTCTGAACCAGCAAAGTCCTAACTTCATAAATACAAGGTTCCTGGGAAAGATTGTGCTGCATCCCGCCTATGATGAGACAACGAAAGAAAACGACATCGCTCTGTTAAAGCTGAGTGCTGCCTTCGACTTCACAGACTCCATCAGTCCCGTGTGCCTGGCTGCTGTAGGCAGTGCTTTCCACAACGGCGTTGATAGCTGGACTTCTGGCTGGGGGCACGATAATCGAGGAGGTAAAGCTAAGGTTTTAAGGTTAAATCCTGACCTTTCATTTGGGGGAGGAAAATGTATCATTTGTGGTATTCAAAGAAGATGCAACATTATGGAACTATCTTTTCGGGGGCAGTGCTGGCGCAGGGGGTAAATGTGCCGTTGGGTGAGCCCCACTTCACCTGACCCCATCGAGGTGTCCTTAAGCAAGATACTTAACCCCAAATTTCTCCCAGGGACCAGGTTGGCACCTTGCATGTAAGCCCCCGCCACTGGTGTGTGAATGGTTTAATGGGAGACAGTGTAAAGACAGAGTAATTGTAGTCGAAAAGTCGCTCTATAAACACAGTCTATTTACCATTTAGCATTAAGCGTAGTAATATCAACTAGCACAACAAAAAGGCAAACTCCTAAAACTTGATAGGAATTGTGTTTCTCTATGATAGTTGTTTTGGAACATCAACAGGCACCACTAACCACTCAGAGAGCTGCACAAATTTTAAATTAAAGTTTTAAATGTGTTAAGGACATTATCAAACATGCACATATCAAGCCATTCTGAGGCAGACAGGGAACGATTCAAAATGAGGCCAACATCCAAGACTGGAGCAATTGTCAAAATTTTGGTGTTGATAGTTCTATTTCATTCTACACACTCCAGAAAAGGGGCTAAATGTGCTAAAAACCAAACCTGTCTTTTAAGTGATAAGTCCTGGAGCGCCTCAGGTGGTGGGAAATAGACAG
Source organism: Sardinella longiceps (assembly GCA_027497455.2). Taxonomy (NCBI): domain Eukaryota; kingdom Metazoa; phylum Chordata; class Actinopteri; order Clupeiformes; family Clupeidae; genus Sardinella; species Sardinella longiceps. Next base: position 64,978 of record JAODXP020007143.1, on the reverse strand, counting down.
TGCAGCTTAGTTAACCTAGACAACCTAGTGGGAAGCCTACTAAAAGAGGAGCCTGTTGGCTTACTTTAGTCAATAAAATCAGGACTCCTGTCTCCTCTGTTATGAGACTTGCCACCATCTTCAGCTTTACTAAACTCAAAAATAAATTCCAAAACATAATAAGACATTACAAGAAATTATATAAATCCTAAACAAAACCAAAATTTAAACTTCTGGCAGTTACACTGGTTTTTAATGTCTTAATTTTAATGTTTATTTTTCTCTCTCTCTCTCTCTCTCTCTCTCTCTCTCTCTCTCTCTCTCTCTCTCTCTCCCTTTCTCTCCCTTTCTCTCTTTGTCTTCTCTCTCCACCTGCTCCACTCTTTCCTCTGAGCTCAGTGCTACGTGATTCAGCGCCCCCTGTGGTGGGAAACAGACAGTGCAGCTGCACCAGGGAGGACCTAACCATTACTGGCAACATGATGTGTGCTGGCACTGAGGATGGAGGCACCTGCCAGGTAATTCCAAAGCCCTTTTAAGTCAAGTCCCTTCACTTGGCAGCCATCTTGAAGACGCTTTTGGGGAGTTATTTTGAATTAGTGAATTAGTGAAAGGTCTTATCTAAATGAACAGTGATAAATTCAAATCTCCAGATCAGCAGGTCATATTCACTTAAAAAAGTGAATTGTACGAAATTTTGTTTAAATCTAAATTAACTGAAATTGAACGGTATCCTCAGTGAGATGTTTATATGATTGTCAGAGAGACCCTGACAGTGCAGGTATCTTCAGTGAGATCAGTAAAAATATTTAGTCCTCACGCACATCCAAAAAAATTTTGTTGGGTGCAATATCAAAGGAAAGTATCACTGTAAAAAACAAAGTAATATGCACACCGGAGCTCCCATTTTTACCGTTTTAATTCGTGTAACGTTTCGGACTGAACAGTCCTTCCTCGGACTGTTCAGTCCGAAACGTTACATGAATTAAAACGGTAAAAATGGGAGCTCCGGTGTGCATATTACTTTGTTTTTTACAACGGTATCTTCAGTGAGATGTCTATGTGATTTTCAGAGAGACCCTGGCGGTCCGCTCGTGAGCGAGCAGAGCTCGGTGTGGATCCAGGCAGGTGTGCTCACCTCTGGGAGTGACTGTGATCAGAGTGTGGGTGTCTACACCAGAGTCTCCCAGTACCAGAGCTGGATCAGATCCACCATTGGAGATGACGACCAGCCTGAGTTTGTGACCTACTCTTCTAGTGGAACGGACCCTGACAGCAGCGCCGTCGACTGTTTTGGTAAAAGAAAAAAATGTTAATTTTTCTTCCTTCTTTTATATTATTATTTTTTAAACCATATTAATCTTTGTACAACACCTCTTCTTACAACAGCAACCACAACAACAATGTCCACAACAGCAATGTCTACAGCTCCCCCAACAACAGTGATAACAACGTCTACAGCTCCCCCAACAACGACAGAACTCACAACGTCTACAGCTCCCCCGACAACAACAGAACTGACAACATCTACAGCTCCCCCAACAACGACAGAACTCACAACGTCTACAGCTCCCCCGACAACAACAGAACTCACGTCTACAGTTCCCCCGACAACGACAGAACTCACAACGTCTACAGCTCCCCCGACAACAACAGAACTGACAACATCTACAGCTCCCCCAACAACGACAGAACTCACAACGTCTACAGCTCCCCCGACAACAACAGAACTCACGTCTACAGTTCCCCCGACAACGACAGAACTCACAACAACCATTGCTCCCCCAACAACGACAGAACTCACAACGTCTACAACTCCACCGACAACAACAGAACTCACAACATCTACAGTTCGCTCGACATCAGAGGACCTCACAACATCCACACCTTTCCCGACAACAACAGAAGAACTCACAACAACCACAGTTCCCCCGACAATGGCAGAACTCACCTCTACAACTCCACCAACAACAACAGAACTCACAACGTCTACAGCTCCCCCAACAACGACAGAACTCACATTATCAACAGTTTCTCCGACAACAACAGAACTCACAACGTCTACAGTTCCCCCGACAACAACAGAACCCGTGACATCTACAGCTCCACCAACAACAGAACTTACAACATCTACAGTTCCCCCGACAACAGAACTCGCCTCATCCGCAGCTTCCCTAACAACTACAGAGATCACATCTACAGCTCCCCCGACAACAACAAAACTCACAACATCCACTGCTTCTCCAACAACAACAACAGATCTCACAACATCTACAGTTCCCTCGACATCAGAGGAACTCACAACATCCACAGCTCACCTGACAACGGCAGAACTCACGTCTACAGCTCCCCCGACAACGGCAGAACTCACAACAACCACAGTTCCCCCGACAACGGCAGAAGTCACCTCTACAACTCCACTGACAACAACAGAACTCACAACGTCTACAGCTCCCCCAACAACGACAGAACTCACATTATCAACAGTTCCTCCGACAACAACAGAACTCACAACGTCTACAGTTCCCCCGACAACAACAGAACTCACAACATCTACAGCTCCCCCAACATCAGAACTCACAACATCTACCGTTCCCCCGACAACAGAACTCGCCTCATCCACAGCTTCCCTAACAACTACCGGGATCACATCTACAGCTCCCCCGACAACAACAAAACTCACAACATCCACAGCTTCTCCAACAACAACAACAGATCTCACAACATCTACAGTTCCCTCGACATCAGAGGAACTCACAACATCCACAGCTCACCCGACAACAACAGAAGAACTCACAACAACCACAGCTCACCCGACAACGGCAGAACTCACGTCTACAGCTCCCCCGACAACGGCAGAACTCACAACAACCACAGTTCCCCCGACAACGGCAGAAGTCACCTCTACAACTCCACCGACAACAACAGAACTCACAACGTCTACAGCTCCCCCAACAACGACAGAACTGACTTTATCAACAGTTCCTCCGACAACAACAGAACTCACAACGTCTACAGTTCCCCCGACAACAACAGAACTCACAACGTCTACAGCTCCACCGACAACATCAGAACCCATGACATCTACAGCTCCATCAACAACAGAACTTACAACATCTACAGTTCCCCCGACAACAGAACTCACCACATCCACAGCTTCCCTAACAACAACAGAGATCACATCTACAGCTCCCCCGACAACAACAAAACTCACAACATCCACAGCTTCTCCAACAACAACAACAGAACTCACAACATCTACAGTTCCCTCAACATCAGAGGAACTCACAACATCCACACCTTTCCCGACAACAACAGAACTCACAACAACCACAGCTCACCCGACAACGGCAGAACTCACGTCTACAGCTCCCCCGACAACGATAGAACTCACAACAACCACAGTTCCCCTGACAACGGCAGAACTCACCTCTACAACTCCACCGACAACAACAGAACTCACAACGTCTACAGCTCCCCCAACAATGACAGAACTCACATTATCAACAGTTCCCCCGACAACAACAGAACTCACAACGTCTACAGCTCCCCCAACAATGACAGAACTCACATTATCAACAATTCCTCCGACAACAACAGAACTCACAACGTCTACAGTTCCCCCGACAACAACAGAACTCACAAAATCTACAGCTCCACCGACAACAACAAAACTCACAACATCCACAGCTTCTCCAACAACAACAACAGAACTCACAACATCTACAGTTCCCTCGACATCAGAGGAACTCACGACATCCACACCTTTCCCGACAACAACAGAAGAACTCACAACAACCACAGCTCACCCGACAACGGCAGAAGAACTCACAACAACCACAGCTCACCCTACAACGGCAGAACTCACAACGTCTACAGCTCCCCCAACAATGACAGAACTCACATTATCAACAGTTCCTCCGACAACAACAGAACCCATGACATCTACAGCTCCACCAACAACAGAACTTACAACATCTACAGCTCCCCTGACAACAGAACTCGCCACATCCACAGTCCCTCCGACAACAACAGAACTCACAATGTCTACAGCTCCCCCAACTACGACAGAAATCACAACGTCTACAGTTCCCCCCTCAACGACAGAACTTACGTCTACAGCTCCCCCGACAACAACAGAACTCACAACATCTACAGTTCCCCCTACAACGAGAGAACTCACAACAACCACAGCTCCCCCAACAACAACAGAACTCACAACATCTACAGTTCCCCCGACAATGACAGAACTCACAACATCTACAGTTCCCCCTACAACGAGAGAACTCACAACAACCACAGCTCCCCCAACAACAACAGAACTCACAACATCTACAGTTCCCCCGACAACAGAACTCACCACATCCACAGCTTCCATGACAACAACAGAAGAACTCACAACATCTACAGTTCCCCCGACAACAGAACTCGCCACATCCACAGTCTCTCCGACAACAACAGAACTCACAACATCTACAGTTCCCCCAACAACAGAACTCGCCTCATCCACAGTTTCCCTAACAACAACAGAGAACACATCTACAGCTCCCCCGACAACAAAAAAACTCCCAACATCCACAGCCTCTCCAACAACAACAACAGAACTCACAACATCTACAGTTCCCTCGACATCAGAGGAACTCACAACATCCACACCTTTCCCGACAACAGAAGAACTCACATTATCAACAGTTCCCCCGACAACAACAGAACTCACAACGTCTACCGTTCCCCCGACAACAACAGAACTGACAACATCTACAGCTCCACCGACAACAACAGAACGCATGACATCTACAGCTCCACCAAAAACAGAACTTACAACATCTACAGTTCCCCCGACAACAGAACTCACCACATCCACAGCTTCCCCAACAACAACAGAGATCACATCTACAGCTCCTCCGACAACAACAAAACTCACAACATCCACAGCTTCTCCAACAACAACAGAACTCACAACATCTACAGTTCCCTCGACATCAGAGGAACTCACAACATCCACACCTTCCCCGACAACAACAGAAGAACTCACAACAACCACACCTTCCCCGACAACAACAGAAGAACTCACAACAACCACAGCTCACCCTACAACAGCAGAACTCACAACAACCACAGTTCCCCTGACAACGGCAGAACTCACGTCTACAACTCCACCGACAACAACAGAACTCACAACGTCTACAGCTCCCCCAACAATGACAGAACTCACATTATCAACAGTTCCCCCGACAACAGAACTCACAAAGTCTACAGTTCCCCCGACAACAGAACTCACAAAGTCTACAGTTCCCCCGACAACAACAGAACTCACAACATCTACAGCTCCACCGACAACAACAGAACTCGTGACATCTACAGCTCCACCAACAACAGAACTTACAACATCTACAGTTCCCCCGACAACAGAACTCGCCACATCCACAGAACTCACAATGTCTACAGCTCCACCAACAACGACAGAAATCACAACGTCTACAGTTCCCCCCTCAACGACAGAACGTACAACGTCTACAGCTCCCCCGACAACAACAGAACTCACATTATCTACAGTTCCCCCTACAACGAGAGAACTCACAACAACCACAGCTCCCCCAACAACAGAACTCACAACATCTACAGCTCCACCGACAACAACAGAACCCATGACATCTACAGCTCCACCAACAACAGAACTCACAACATCTACAGTTCCCCCGACAACAGAACTCACCACATCCACAGCTTCCATGACAACAGAAGAACTCACAACATCTACAGTTCCCCCGACAACAGAACTCGCCACATCCACAGTCTCTCCGACAACAACAGAACTCACAACATCTACAGTTCCCCCGACAACAGAACTCGCCTCATCCACAGTTTCCCTAACAACAACAGAGAACACATCTACAGCTCCCCCGACAACAAAAAAACTCCCAACATCCACAGCCTCTCCAACAACAACAGAACTCACAACATCTACAGTTCCCTCGACATCAGAGGAACTCACAACAACCACAGCTCACCCAACAACGGCAGAACTCACGTCTACAGCTCCCCCGACAACGACAGAACTCACAACAACCACAGTTCCCCCGACAACGGCAGAATTCACCTCTACAACTCCACCGACAACAACAGAACTCACAACGTCTACAGCTCCCCCAACAACGACAGAACTCACATTATCAACAGTTCCTCCGACAACAACAGAACTCCCAACGTCTACCGTTCCCCCGACAACAACAGAACTGACAACATCTACAGCTCCACCGACAACAACAGAACGCATGACATCTACAGCTCCACCAACAACAGAACTTACAACATCTACAGTTCCCCCGACAACAGAACTCACCACATCCACAGCTTCCCCAACAACAACAGAGATCACATCTACAGCTCCTCCGACAACAACAAAACTCACAACATCCACAGCTTCTCCAACAACAACAACAGAACTCACAACATCTACAGTTCCCTCGACATCAGAGGAACTCACAACATCCACACCTTCCCCGACAACAACAGAAGAACTCACAACAACCACACCTTCCCCGACAACAACAGAAGAACTCACAACAACCACAGCTCACCCTACAACGGCAGAACTCACAACAACCACAGTTCCCCTGACAACGGCAGAACTCACGTCTACAACTCCACCGACAACAACAGAACTCACAACGTCTACAGCTCCCCCAACAATGACAGAACTCACATTATCAACAGTTCCCCCGACAACAGAACTCACAAAGTCTACAGTTCCCCCGACAACAACAGAACTCACAACATCTACAGCTCCACCGACAACAACAGAACTCGTGACATCTACAGCTCCACCAACAACAGAACTTACAACATCTACAGTTCCCCCGACAACAGAACTCGCCACATCCACAGAACTCACAATGTCTACAGCTCCACCAACAACGACAGAAATCACAACGTCTACAGTTCCCCCTCAACGACAGAACGTACAACGTCTACAGCTCCCCCGACAACAACAGAACTCACATTATCTACAGTTCCCCCAACAACGAGAGAACTCACAACAACCACAGCTCCCCCAACAACAGAACTCACAACATCTACAGCTCCACCGACAACAACAGAACCCATGACATCTACAGCTCCACCAACAACAGAACTCACAACATCTACAGTTCCCCCGACAACAGAACTCACCACATCCACAGCTTCTCCAACAACAACAGAACTCACAACATCTACAGCTCCACCGACAACAACAGAACCCATGACATCTACAGCTCCACCAACAACGGAACTTACAACATCTACAGTTCCCCCGACAACAGAACTCACCACATCCACAGCTTCCATGACAACAACAGAAGAACTCACAACATCCACAGCTCCGCCGACGACAACAACAGAACTCACAATATCATCAGCTCCCACAACAAGAGAACCCACAACGTCTACTGTTCCCTTGACAACAGAGCTCACAAAATCCACAGCTCCTCAGACATCAACAGAAGAACTCACAACATCCATAGTCCCTTCCACATCAACAGAACCTATGACATCTACAGTTTCACCGACAACAGAAGAACTCACCACATCCACATCTTCCACGACAACAACAGAGATCACATCTACAGCTTCCGTGACAACAAAACTCACAACATCCACAGCTTCTCCAACAACAACAACAGAACTCACCACATCCACAGTTCCCTCGACATCAGAGGAACTCACAACAGCCACAGTTCCCCCTACAACGGCAGAAGTCACGCCTACAACTCCACCAACATCATCAGAACTCAAAACGTCTACAGCTCCCCCAACAACAGTACTCACAACAACGACAGTTCCCCCGACAATGGCACAAGTCACGCCTACAACTCCACCGACAACAAAACTCACAACTTCTACAGCTCCCCCAACAACGACAGAACTCACATTATCAACAGTTCACCCGACTACAACAGAACTCAAAACATCTACAGTTCCCCCGACCACAGAACTCACCACATCCACAGCTTCCCTGACAACAACAGAGATCACATCTACAGCTCCGTCAACAACAGAAGAACTCACAACATCCACAGCTCCCCTAACAACAACAGAACTAACAACATCCGCAGTTCCCCTGACAACAACAGAACTCACAATATCAACAGCTCCCACAACAACAGAACTCACAACGTCTACAGCTCCCCTGACAACAGAACTCACAAAATCCACAGCTCCTCAGACATCAACAGAAGAACTCACAACATCGATAGTCCCTTCCACATCAACAGAACCCACAACATCTACAGTTTCCCCGACAACAGAGGAACTCACCACATCCACATCTTCCCCGACAACAACAGAGCTCACATCTACAGCTCCCCTGACAGGAACAAAACTTACAACATCCACAGATTCTCCAACAACAACATCAGAACTCACAACAACCACAGTTCCCCTGATAACGGCAGAACTCACCTCTACAACTCCACCAACAACAACAGAACTCAAAACGTCTACAGCTCCCCCAACAATGACAGAACTCACATTATCAACAGTTCCCCCGACAACAACAGAACTCACAACATCTACAGCTTCCCAGACAACAACAGAAGAACTCACAACATCCACGACTCCGCTGACGACAACAACAGAACTCACAATATCATCAGCTCCCACAACAAGAGAACTCTCAACGTCAACAGTTCCCCTGACAACAGAACTCACAAAATCCACAGCTCCTCACACATCAACAGAAGAACTCACAACATCCATAGTCCCTTCCACATCAACAGAACCTATGACATCTACGGTTCCCCCGACAACAGAAGAACTCTCCACATCCACATCTTCCCCGACAACAACAGAGATCACATCTACTGTTCCCCCGACAAAAACAAAACTCACAACATCCACAGCTTCTCCAACAACAACAGAACTCACCACATCCACAGTGCCTTCGACATCAGAGGAACTCACAACAACCACAGTTCCCCCGATAACGGCAGAACTCACGTCTACAACTCCACCGACAACAACAGAACTCACAATGTCTACAGCTCCCCGAACAACAACAGAACTCACATTATCAACAGTTCCCCCGACAACAACAGAACTCACAACATCTACAGTTCCCCTGACAACAGAACTAACAACATCCACAGCTTCCCTGACAAAAACAGAACTCACAATATCAACAGCTCCCACAACAACAGAACTCACAACGTCTACAGCTCCCCTGATAACAGAACTCACAAAATCCACAGCTCCTCAGACATCAACAGAAGAACTCACAACATCCATAGTCCCTTCCACATCAACAGAACCCACGACATCTACAGTTTCCCCGACAACAGAGGAACTCACCACATCCACATCTTCCCCGACAACAACAGAGCTCACATCTACAGCTCCCCTGACAGGAACAAAACTTACAACATCCACAGATTCTCCAACAACAACATCAGAACTCACAACAACCACAGTTCCCCTGATAACGGCAGAACTCACCTCTACAACTCCACCAACAACAACAGAACTCAAAACGTCTACAGCTCCCCCAACAATGACAGAACTCACATTATCAACAGTTCCCCCGACAACAACAGAACTCACAACATCTACAGCTTCCCAGACAACAACAGAAGAACTCACAACATACACGACTCCGCTGACGACAACAACAGAACTCACAATATCATCAGCTCCCACAACAAGAGAACTCTCAACGTCTACAGTTCCCCTGACAACAGAACTCACAAAATCCACAGCTCCTCACACATCAACAGAAGAACTCACAACATCCATAGTCCCTTCCACATCAACAGAACCTATGACATCTACGGTTCCCCCGACAACAGAAGAACTCTCCACATCCACATCTTCCCCGACAACAACAGAGATCACATCTACTGTTCCCCCGACAAAAACAAAACTCACAACATCCACAGCTTCTCCAACAACAACAGAACTCACCACATCCACAGTGCCTTCGACATCAGAGGAACTCACAACAACCACAGTTCCCCCGATAACGGCAGAACTCACGTCTACAACTCCACCGACAACAACAGAACTCACAATGTCTACAGCTCCCCGAACAACAACAACAGAACTCGCATTATCAACAGTTCCCCCGACAACAACAGAACTCACAACATCTACAGTTCCCCTGACAACAGAACTCGCCACATCCACAGCTTCCCTGACAACAACGGAGATCACATCTACAGCTCCATCAACAACAACAGAACTCACAACATCTACAGCTCCCCTGAAAACAACAGGATTAACAACATCCACAGCTCCCCGGAGAACAACAGAACTAACAACATCTATAGCTTCCCAGACAACAACAGAAGAACTCACAACATCCACGACTCCGACGACGACAACAACAGAATTCACAATATTAACAGCTCCCCCGACAACAGAAGAACTCACAACATCCACAGCTCCCCTGAGAACAGCAGGATTAACAACATCCACAGTTCCCCTGACAACAACAGAACTCACAATATCAACAGCTCCCACAACAACAGAACTCACAACGTCTACAACTCCCCTGACAACAGAACTCACAAAATCCACAGCTTCTCCAACAAAAACAGAACTCACCACATCCACAGTTCCCTCTGCATCAGAGGAACTCACATCCACACCTTCCACGACAACAACAGAAGAACTCACAACATCCACAGCTCCCTCGACAACAACAAAACTCACAACATCCACAGTTTCCATGACAACAGAAGAATTCACAACATCCACAGATCCTCACACAACAGACATCACAACATCTACAGCTCCATCGATATCAACAGAACTCATGTCTACAAGTCCCCCGACAACAGAACTCACAACGTCCACAGTTCCCCATACAACAACAGAGATCACATTTACTACTCCTCAAACAATAGAACTCACAACATCTACAGCTCCTCACAGATCAACAGAACTCACAACGTCTACAGCTGCCCGGACAACAACAGAAGCACTCACAACATCCACAGTTCCCCTGACAACAGTAACAGAACTCACATCTACAGTTCCCTTGACAACAACAGAACGAACAACATCTACAGTTCCCCCGACAACAGCAACAGAACTACCAACATCTACAGTTTCCCCAACAACAACAGAAGCCCTCACAACATCCACAGTTCCCCCAACAAGAACAATAGAACTCACAACAACTACAGTTCCCTTGACAACAACAGAAGTTACAACATCTAAAGCTCCTCACACAACATCAGAACTCAAAACATCTACAGCCCCTCCCTCAACAACAGAACTCACAACATCCACAGTTTCCCTGACAACAGAACTCACAAAATCTACAGTTCCCCTGACAACACCAGAGATCACAACATCTACAGCTCCCCCAACAACAGCAGGACTAACATTTACAGCTCCCCGGTTAACACCAACAGAGATCACATCTACAGCCCCTCTGATATCAACAGAGATGTTAACATATACAGCCTCTCCCAAAACAACAGAACTCACAACATCCACATTTCTCCTGACAACAGAAGAACTCACAACATCCACAGCTCTTCACACATCAACAGAACTCGTGACATCCACAGCTCCCCCGACAACAACAGAACACAGAACGTCTAAAGCTCCCTCGACAACAACAGGTGAGATCACATCTACAGCTTCTCACACAACAACAGAACTCCCAACATCCACAGTTCCCACAACAACAACAGAATTCCCAACATCCACAGCTCCCCCGACAACAACAGAACTAATATCATCAACAATTCCCCCGACAACAACACAACATACAAAATCTACAGCTCCCCCGACAACAATACAACTCACGTCTAATCCCCCTCTGACAACAACAGATATCAAATCTACAGCTCCTCCAACAACAAAACTCACATCTGCAGCTCCTCCAACAATAGAACTCACAACATCAACAAATCCCCTAACAACAGAGATCACAATATCAACAGTTCCCCCGACAACAGAGATCACAGCAACAGTTCCCCTGACAACAATAGAACTCACAACATCTAACGTTACCCTGACAACAACAGAACTCACAACATCTACAGCTCCTCACACAACAACAGAACTGACAACATCCACAATTCCCCTGACAATAACAGAGCTCACAACATCTACAGCTCCTCATACAACAAAACTCACAACATCCACTGTTCCCCTGACAACAACAGAACTCACAACATCCACAGCTCCCCTGACAACAACAGCAGAACCTGCATCATCCACAGTTCCCCCGACAACAACAGAACTCACAACATCCACACTTCCCCTGACAACAGAAGAACTTATAACATCCACAGCTCCTCGAACAACAGAACTCACATCATCTACTGCTCCCCCTACAAAAACAGAGATCACAATATCAACAGTTCCCCCGATTACAGAACTCATATCATCAACAGTTCCCCTGACAACAACAGAAGTCACAACATCCAAAGCTCCTTCAACAACAACACAACCAACAACATCTACAGCTCTTACAGCAACAGAATCTACTGCTCCACTGACAACAACTTCCGCTCCATCAACAACAGAAATCACAACACCAAAACTAACATCTCCATTTCCTCTAACACCGAAGTTCACAACCTCAACAGCCCCCCAAACAACAACAAAACTCACATCAACAGCTTTCAAAGGTAGGGTTCAAAATCCTAAGTAACATTCCCGTTGGCCAAATCTGAAAATACACCCTCCTCAGTTCTCGTGTCAATGTCCCACCTCCGGTATACAGGATTAGCATCCTTGTTGCTACTATTATACAGGCCTAGTTCTCATCCATCTTTTACCTTCTTCAAAATGCACGTCTAATTGTCCTCTCTACTTCCTGTTTGTGCAGTGACTGTCCGCACTGTGGCCAATGTGCTGTTCAGGACTAATGACACCTGGATGACTGACCTGGCTGACAGCCAATCAGCTGCCTTCAAGGAGCTAGAGACACGCCTCAAGCAACAGGCAAGTATTCCCTATTATGTGAATCGGCCACAGATATTGACATTTATGTATGTTTAGAATAGTTGTTTAGAATAGTTAAGAAACTAGAAAATGTAATAAAAAATTTTTTAATATATTTTCTATTTCTTCCTTCTATGAAGTTGGAGCCACTCTTTCACCGAGATTATAGTCCCGGCTTTGTTGAACTAAGGGCAAAAAGTTTCAGGTAATCATCTATCTAGAAACGTCTGTCTGTGTGTGTGTCTGAGTCTGTGTGTTCCACGCATAACTCTAAAATCGTTCGTCCAACAGACCTCAGATTTGGTATGCATCTTGCTATGCAACTTATATGATTCCCTTATGTTTTTGTCTGCTATCACATAACGTTATCTCTTACACGATTCCCTTATGTTTGTGTCTGCTATTACATAACGTTATGTCTTACACAATTCCCTTATGTTTGTGTCTGCTATCACATAACGTTATCCCTTACACGATTCCCTTATGTTTGTGTCTGTCATTAGGCCTGGTTCCATCATCCACGAGACAGAGCTGAGTTTCTACTCCAATGTGTCCATTCCTACTGATGAGGATTTCTACAACACAATGCTCCGAGCCAGCAAGAGTCCTACCGTCTCACTCCACATCACCCACGTCAATGGCACAGGTGACGAACTCTCTAGCTATCATATTATATATCTGAGTTCTGCCTATCTGCATCAGCACCTGATAGGATAGCGCTACAACTACGCCTCTGGTTACGGCCAATCAGAACAACGAACAAGCCGATTCAAACAATGCTAATCCCGCCCAACAACATCTTACCCACATAACGCAGTGTGATTGGTCACCCACGTCAACCACCATCGATGGTTAAATGTCACAGTTTCCTATGACTGATAGCTAGACGTACCCACTGAGCAAATCAATTTGTTTCTGCTAGAGTACATTTAGATTTCTAGGCTATCATGCTATCTATCAAATGGTAAAACCATCTATTGCACCATCAAAATAGCTATCGAACTATCAAACCAAAGCTGATTGAATATTGAATATGAGTGACTAAGTGTCTTAGAAGTCCTCTGGGGGCGATGGTGGCACAGTTGGTAGAGGTGCCGTTCAGCTTTGGTATTGAGCTATGTACAGACATTATGATAGACATTCGTAGCGCCCAATAAACGGCTCTGGATAATCGTAAATGATGTTTCCGCTACGCTAGATGCAATAGGTAGGTCTCCAGACTAAATATCACTCGTGATTTTTAGTTTGGCATTCACCAGGCTACCACCCCACCCCAATCCAGGGATCTGTCCATGTTTTTTTCCCTAGGTAAGAGAGGGTGCTTCTTGTTGGTGCCCCATCCTATCCCCCTTCTACAACAGAATTCCAAAAAAGTTGGGACACTCGTGATTTTTAGTTTGGCATTTGCCAGGCTACTGTGAATTACTCTTATCCCAAAAAGTTAGGACTAAAGTTACGACTGACACACCCATTTTTTTAGGAGTTTCTCCTAAATTTGCTTGTTAGGAACTACTTTTATCCTTCAGATTCTTTGAGAATATAGTCCCTGGTCTGCAAAAAGGGTGATTTTCCCCCTTGTGAAAATAAAGCATGAAATCTTTTGAATATTTTGCACCTCTCCACTACCTGTTGGTCTCTAACACTAACACACTAAAATTCATCAACAGCGCTGACAACATCCTCAACTCCTCAGACAACAGCAGGACCAACATCATCAGTACCTCCCCACACTCAATCAACAGAGCTGACAACATCAACAACTCCTCAGACAACAATAGAATCTATGACATCAACAATCTCTACATCAAAACCAACAGCAACAGAACCTTTGATGTCATCAACAGCCTCAGCCACAAAACCATCAGCAACAGAATCTATAACAACCTCAGCAACAAAGCCAACAGTAACAGAACCTATGACATCAACAGTCTCTACATCAAAACCAACAGCAACAGAGCCTATGATGTCATCAACAGCCACTACATCAAAACCAACAGCAACAGAACCTATGATGTCATCAACAGCCTCTACAACAAAGCCATCAGCAACAGAACCTATGACATCATCAACAATAGAACCTGCATCATCATCATCAACATTAGCTGCAGGTAAGCCTAAACTCAAATTGTGTAATACACCTGAAGACTGTTAGCATGGCGTTAGCATTTTAACATTTGTCTTCCAAATGCGATATCTACAGCTTCTTATCTACTGCTTTTCCAACAGCTACACTAAGCACAACCAAAGCACCAGCAGTTTCACATATAATGACCACAACCAAAAACCCAATGACTACAACCAAAACTCTTACAACTACAACTACAAGTTTTACTACTACAACCAAAGCTTCAACCACCAAAGCCACAACAACGACAACCAAAGCTTCAACCACCAAAGCCACAACAAAGACAACCAAACCTCTACCCACCACCACCACGACAAACAAAACCCCTATCTCCACCACAATACAAACTCCAACAACCATTACAACCAAAGAACCAACCACCACCACCACCAAATCTGCAACCACCTCCACCACCAAAACCCCAACCACTACCACAACCACAACAACCAAAGCTCCAATCACCACCACTACTGCGACAACCAAAACACCAACCACCACCACCAAAGCTCCAAACACCACCACCACCACCACTACCAGCACCACCCAGACTGGTCGCCCAATTCCCATAGTTACACTGCAGGCTGTCCTGAGTATTGTTTACACCCCAGCGCTTAGCGACCCACGGAGTGAAGAATTCCAGCAGCAGGCTGCTCAGATTAAGGCCTTGGTGAGTCAGTAGCGGATTGGACATTTCTGACCTGTCAATCATGTGCAAATAACCAATCAGATTAGGCTGTGGTAGATAATGTGAAATTACAATTACAGTTACAATTCCATTTTTTTAAGGTTTTGGATAATATCCTGAAAAGATGATACTTTATTGAATGAAAGACAGTGACAGTAGTTTATTTATATAGCACATCAGTTCAAAACATTACGTGATTGACCAGTGTGTGCAAAAAGTCATACTGATACAACTGCACTGGTAAAATCGAACATTTTTCCTGTTTCTCTAGTGTGACACTATATACAGCGCAGAATATGGAGAACTGTTTGTGAACTCCATTGTGCTGGCCTTCAGGTATGAGTTATGGTTTATATGTGTGTGTGTGTGTGTGTGTGTGTGTGTGTGTGTGTGTGTGTGTGATACAGAAAGAAGAGAGAGTGTGTGTGTGTGAATATGTGTAAGTGTTTTAAGTGTGTGTGTGTGTGTGTGTGTGTGTGTGTGTGTGTGTGTGTGTGTGTGTGCAGACAGAGTTCCCGTAACAGGATGGACGATGTTGAGACAGACGTAGAGCTGGTCTTTAATGAGAAATCCACTGAGCCACTGCCTGAGAGAGTGGAAATAGTAACCATCCTGAAGGACGCTCTGAGTGACACCAACTCCAATTTTTCACTGCCCGTGGATGTCAACTCCATCACAGTCACGAGTGAGTACACACACACACACACACACACACACACACACACACACACACACACAGACACACAGATTTAGACACACAACTCCAACGTCTTACTACCTGTGGATGTCAACTCCATCACAGTCACAAGTGAGTACACACACACACACACACACACACACACACACAGATTTACACACACAACTCCAACTTCTTACTACCTGTGGATGTCAACTCCATCACAGTCACGAGTGAGTACACACACACACACACACACACACACACACACACACACACACACACACACACACACACACACAGACATACAGTACAATCCCAAGACTCAATGTCTGTGGATGTCTTATTTACACTGACACTCTCTCTCTCTCACACACACACACACACACACACACACACACATACACACTGTGGCCAATGTCTGTGTTTATGTCTACCTCCAGGTTTTCCACGAATCACACCTAATGTCCTGTTTGCCACCAATGACACGTTTCATACGGCCTTAACCAACTCCAGCTCTGATGCTTTCAAAAACAGAGCTACTCTCATCAAACAGGAGGTCAGTCACACACACACACACACACACACACACACACACACACACAGACACACATCAGAGATTTCTTATTTTAAGTTATTTGTACATTGTACAAGTTATTTGTACATTTCCTGAAGGTATTGTAGATTATTAGATGTTTGAGATTTATTATGTAATCTCTGTGTATTCCTCTCCAGTTGGAGCCCTTCTTCATCCAAGACTTCACACAAGTTTTCATCAGCCTCACAGTCAACTCATTTAGGTGATTTTTACTTGCATGGTGAACACTAAAAGGGATATGTGTACGGCTGGAAATAACATTGAAATCTTAACCCATAATATGGGTTGCCTAGTAATAATGCCAAACAACCTACTAATATATAAGTATAAATGATCTAAAAACTTAAAAAAAAAAAAAAAATGTAAATGTATCAGATTCTGTGAGAATGTACTGGAAACATATATGGTACCTTCTAGTGGAACCAGTTAGCGTCACTAATTAGCATTTTAGCTATGTTAGCTAATTACACTGTTAAAGGAATTATCCTGAGTGATTCAACACGTAGCCCTACTGTTTTATACTGCCAAGTGCTTATGATAGCCACCTCAATCACTGAATTTCATGCAACGCAGACTTGAGATAGCGAAACAGCAGCTAACGGTAACAGAATGGGGCATGTCAAAACGAAAGCAAATCGATTAAGTTTTGTTTTTGACATGCCTCCTTCAGTTAGTATTAGCTGCCGTTTCGCAAACTGGTTCTACGATGCACGAAATTCAATCATTGATGTGGCTTTCGATAACACTTAGCACAGCAGTATAAAACATGCTATGTGTTAATTCACTCCGGATTATACCTTTAAAGGAGACGTAAAATGAAAAAACACTTTTACATTGTTTACACTTTGTTGAATTAAGAGAGGTTGTGCATGGTCAAAGAGCTATCAGGAACATGAAGCATGGTTCTGCCCTCTTTCATATGGAAATCTTAAATTTAGAAATAGCCAATAAAACATGGTCGAATTGGAAAAAAGCCTACAAGTGATGTCAAATAGCGCAAAGCCATTGCAGTTCAAATGAGGTGGCCAGAGTGAGGCGTTGTTTAGGCAAAAAACTTATTTCAATGCACATCTCAAATATGAGGTTTTAATTTTGCTTGTAAAACATCACTTGATCTTATTTTTGACAACATACAATTGAACATATTGTATTTTAATATCAGAGAACAAGGTACGATACTCAATTTATTAATTCTATGTCTCCTTTAACACAATGTGATGTATGTCTAAACTAAAAAAAAGCCTTGTCTGTGATGTAATGGTTGTGTTTCATTTTCTGATTGGTCAGTCGGGGCTCCATCATTCATGTGTCGGATCTGATCTTCACGGCCAATGCCACGCTGCCCAACAGAAGAACGATTCACAACACCATGCTCCGCGCTGCACACAGTGGAAACCTCAGCTTCACCATCATTGCACTCGATGGCACAGGTGAGAGTACACACACACACACACACACACACACACATAAACACGCACATGCACACAGACATATAAACTATGTGTATACACTATATGTATATAAAATATGGCCTTTCTCACCAGCTTTGTCCAGTGCTGCCAGCATTAAAACCAGCCTCTTCACTGCCTGGAGTTTGGTGGCCATCTCCCTACTCGTGCCCCTGCAGTGGTTGGCTCAGTGACCTGTCAATCATCTAGGTATCCAATGACATTGAGATATATATTTAATTTATACTTACAGTGGTTGGGGGATTTGGTTTTCAACCAATTTGTTACAAATGTTATTAATATGCACTGAATATTCTGAACTGAACTTTTGTTTTATAATATTTATTATTTTTTTATTTAACTATTTTATTTTAAGTACATACCTGAGCAAATGTGTATTTCTCCTAACCAGTAAGCCTCTGGGCTGTGTATGGGCAGCCCATGAATAGGCGAATGCCCAGGGCAAACTCATGCAGGCCCAGAATGTGGGCCTAGAGAGGGCTAAGTGATGGGCAGCTCGCGTGGGTCCAGTACTTTGGACCATGCAGCGCTTTGCCAATGAGAAAACCCTCACCCATCCTGTGACCCCAAAATTGGCCTATGTACATGGGTTTGCTGGAGGATAGCTAGAATGTTGGTTTGGCAGTTACCATTAAAATGGCTGTCTTGTGTACTTAAGTGTATCCATAAAATGGCTGTCTTGTGTATTTAAGTGTATCCATAAAATGGCTGACCAGTATGTTTAAGTGTATCCATAAAATGGCTGCCCAATGTGTTAATGTGTGACCATAATATGGTGTAATGGTTGGTCTTGAGTAATATTGAAAAGGTGAAGAAAAGACTAACACTGTTATATCGGACTGTAAGATCTTTTCAATGCACTTGGCACCTGACTGCCCCTGTGAAGACACTCTGTACAGACTGACACAGCAGCACCTTATATATTTTGTATATTGTCATGTTATTACTATCTTATTATTATACTGTAACAGAGAGAGAGAGAGAGAGAGAGAGAGAGAGAGAGGTCAGAATAAAATGGCTAGCCAATATAGCTTTGCCTGTTGGCATTTTTTTTGTTTTGCCTGTTAGCCATTTGGCCAGTGTTGCTTTGGCTGTTGTTTTTTGGCTGTTAGCACTTCACAAAGTCTGCCCAGAATGTTTCGTCTTTGATGAACTCTGATGATGCACTAACCATTTGGCCCTTAGCACAAAAAAAAATGGCTGCCCAGAATCGGCAGTTAGCACCAAAAAAAATGGCTGCCCAGATTTTTTTTTTTTTTTTTTTGTCCATTAGCACTCATGCACTAGCCGTTTGGCTGTTAGCACTGAAATGGCAAGCCAGAACGTTGCCTTGGGTCGTAGCCCTATTGTAAACCACACATTTTGATACACTGTAGTCTCCCAGTCACCTAATATTGCCAGGAGGTCCCTGTAAAAATAAGCAATATCCTGGCATGCCAATATACCCACTGATGTGTGCGTAACTCTTGAGTTTAATATTTATTGTTTAGTTTTCTTCATGTCCTTATATGAAAGCTGTTTAATTAATTAATAAAATGTATTTATTAGTCCATCCCAGTGTGCATTGTGTCTTCTTGTGTGCATTGCGTCTTCTACAAAGACCTGGCATTAGTGCCCCATTAGCTTAGAAGCCCTCCAGTTGGATCTGCTAAAGGTTTCTTCCGTAGGTAATGCTGGCATTAGTGCCCCATTAGCTTAGAAGCCCTCCAGTTGGATCTGCTAAAGGTTTCTTCTGTAGGTAATGCTGGCATTAGTGCCCCATTAGCTTAGAAGCCCTCCAGTTGGATCTGCTAAAGGTTTCTTCCGTAGGTAATGCTGGCATTAGTGCCCCATTAGCTTAGAAGCCCTCCAGTTGGATCTGCTAAAGGTTTCTTCCGTAGGTAATGCTGGCATTAGTGCCCCATTAGCTTAGAAGCCCTCCAGTTGGATCTGCTAAAGGTTTCTTCCGTAGGTAATGCTGGGAATAGTCCTACCCACTTTCACAGTCTTTTACGATTAGAACACCATTCTTTTACGATTAGTGAGCTAAACCTAACGATTGAGTTGTCGGCATTTTAATGTCATAATTGGTGTCATAGCGACCACAAAACATGTTTGATTCAGTCCAACTCCAGTCCAGTCCAATAATGGGAAGAATCGCATCGTTACAAATCTGTCCCCGAAACACACATAACGATTCTAGCCACGACTGAAACTTGCGACTACTCATGATTATCCATGACTGGCCCTGACGTTCCATCATATCAATAATCGATAGGTCTATTGCGAGCTTGAGGGAGGGTGCTCCTTGTTGTTGGCCCCGTGACCCCATCCCACTCTAAAACACATTAGCCCCCCTATAGGGCGTGCGCATTTTTTGCGAAAGTTCTGAGATCACGCTCTTCTTTAAACCAGTGAATCTCCCACATGATCTAAGCACACAGTAAAAATTTCAGCAAAATCCGTGGAGGTTTGGCACCGATGCTTGACAACGATGCTTCCTTCAAAATTGGGGGTACCTTCGAAGGCAGAATTTGATGCATGTATTCGTTTCAAACATGCCTTGATGCCTCGCTGCCACCAAATGCTTCCTGCAAAGGCAGCATTTCCCCCGTTTCGGACGCAGCCCTTGACTTTGTAGATGACCTTGTTCTCCTTTCAACAAACAACTTAAAAACTGACATGCTCAACAAATATGCCGGACAGGACAGTCTTGTTATCACCACTTCCAAAACTTAAGTGGCATGCATGAACTCCACCCCCATAGTACCTATCCAGGTGATTGGAGCACCATCTGAAATGAGGACCACTTGAGTCGAGTCACCTACCTTGCTTTATCAGCAAGGACAGAGCTGTCCATAAAGACAAGGCTAGGGGTGCCATTCCCTTACCTCACTCACGTCAGATGTAGCGCTATGCGCGAACATCTGATGATCAACGATAGACGAGTTATTTCAGGAGCCAGAAATCCTTGAATCTAACTCGACAAATGGCTTGTCCAACAACTTAATTGATGTACACTTCAGCCAATCACATCGAAACCAACTGATGACGCTGGTTACGTTTGTTGGATTGGTTGGATTCAAAACAGTTGCTTCTTCGCTACGTGAGACCCTCTACAGCAGCCAGCAGCCCTGATTGGTTCGGTTAGAGAATATTGGGCTTGAAATCGCTCTGAAGGGCTTCAACATCAGATCGTTGCGCGGAAGTGCCTTACGAAAGTTACGTAGCGCATCATCTGACATGAGTGAGGTAAGCCATTCCCTGGCTCCCCCTGATCAGGAGGTCTAAACAATACACCCTAACAACAAAAATACTCCTGTACTAAAGTGATTCAGGCTGGGTTGTGTGCTATACAAGGCTATTGTCATTACTGACTATATATGTTGTGCTTTATGCCCCTGCGAGATCACAGTGCTGAAAAAAGATCCCCATTTTTGCTGGTTATTACATAATGCTCCATGTTATTACATTTCCACACCCCAAAAAACAGCTACTGCATTTTGTAATAGCCTCCACAATGTGTAATAATGGTATTTCAAAATGTGACAAAATATATTACATATTGCGTTCAAGTGATTTATTACAAAATGCAGCAATTGTTACAAAATGCGAAAATTATTACATAATGGTTTGAAAATTCATTACATTTTGTCAGCCTGTTACATATTGGGCAATTATTACATAACAGAGGTCTTCAACCAGGTAATAACGGTCACATTTTTATCTTCCTTTATTAAAAATATCATATAGACCTCTTTTGAAGCTACTTTTGGAGGCAGGAAATAATTTGTTTTAATAGACATTACTGTAAATTTAACAACTTTCCCCATCTTTGAAAATAGGTTATTTATTATTCTGTAAGGCAAGAATTTACTATTTTCTTACACAATATGATTCACAAACAACATTTAGTGGCCTGAACATAACTCAACTTTGTAACTTGTGACCGTGATGGTTTTTAACTCTGGTTGGAGGGTCGTGTGTGTGTGTGTGTGTGTGTGTGTGTGTGTGTGTGTGTGTGT
>JAODXP020007143.1:20000-37500 GCA_027497455.2 Sardinella longiceps | reverse complement strand
CTTGTTAGTTCCTGCGATTGGCCATAGACTGTCCTGTTGCGTCCAGAAGTAGTTTGAAAGATAGCAGCATTGTTCAGCCCACGACTGAGTTCGGTCAATCTCTCGATGCCAGACTATACATTTTAATGATATAGGATGGCCTGCCAGGCTAGGTCTAGGGTAGACATCGAGATTCAGCCTCTTGTCTTCTATCTCTGATCTTTTCTCTCCTCTCCAATCTCTCTCCCCAGCTTGTGGTCAAGCCCCACTCAACACCAATCCTATCAGTGGTCAGGATGCCCCAGCAGGAGCCTGGCCCTGGCACGTTAGTCTACACCGCTCCGGAAGTCACATCTGCTCAGGATCCCTCGTAGACGGCAGTAGGGTCCTAACAACAGCTCACTGCTTTAGAGAGTAAGTCTGTGGATTCGGTCATGGCTCATTATTGAGCTGGCCATGCATAATTATTGTCACCACATCTGCTCAGTCACCCTTAAAGATGCCAGTAGGGTCCTAACAGCAGCTCACAGTCTTGCAGCTACAACTAAGTCCCAGGGGCCATAATGTCCAAAAAAAAAGGATAATGTGGCCTATTGTTACATTAGTGTAATATTGATAGCTGCAGTTCACTTGTAATTGGTTGACAATTGATGGTCTTAATTTTGCATTAGCCGTTTTTTTCAGCATATGGACAGTGTAGCCAGGCCGTTTACATCCTGTCACCCCATCAACTACAACAAATCCATTGTATTGGGAGTTGAGCATTCTAACCACTGAGCTGAAAAGCCTTGGCTTCCAACTCTTCCAAGCACTTAGAAGCATTCTTGGAGGTCGCCATTGGTCGCCATTGGTCAAACTTGATTATAAAGTGTGAAGATATAAAGAAAGTCACAGGAGAAAATCTTGTTCTCATCTCTGCAGCATCAGTGGTGTCTCAGGGTCGGACATAACAGTGTATCTGGGACGTCTGAGCCAGACAGGCAGCAATGACAATCAAGTCATCAGGACAGGCCATCTGATCGACCGACACTCAAACTACAATCCAACCACTCATGAAAATGACATTGCCATGCTTTCGCTGTCTTCACCCAGTCACCTTCAATGACTACATCAGTCCAGTGTGTTTGGCCGCCAGTGGGAGTGTCTTCCACAACAACACCGAAGCTGGGTTACAGGCTGGGCCAATGGTGCAGGTTGTTCTGTTTTATTAAATAGAGCTCAAAGCTCAATTAGAGCTTAAACTAGGTTACTGGCTGGGTCAATGGTGCAGGTTGGTTCTGTTTTATTAAATAAAGAATACTAAGGCTATGTTACTGGTTGGATCAATAGTGCAGGTTGGTTCTGTTGAGGCTGGGTCAATGTTTCCGTTTAATTCAATCAGAACACAAAAGCTGGGTTGTTGGTTTGGTCAATGCTGCAGTCATGTGCAAAGCCTTGGGCCAATCAGTTGAAAAGTCAACTACATTTACTTATTGAGAATTGTTGCCAATCAATTAGTCCGTTGTTAACTGGAGTCTGGACTTTCTTTCTTTCTCTCAGGAGCCCTTCAACAGGTGCAGGTTCCTGTGATCGGAAACAGACAGTGTGACTGCTTGCATGGCCTCAACAGAGTCACAGATAACATGGTCTGTGCTGGAGAACTCAGTGGAGGTGACTCTTGTCTGGTAGGGATAAGACTATTACTTATTGTTTGTTTTGTGAGTGTGTGTGTGTGTGTGTGTTGGAGAGCTCAGTGGAGGTGACTCTTGTCTGGTAGGGATAAGACTATTACTTATTGTTTGTTTGTGAGTGTGTGTGTCTGTGCTGGAGAACTCAGTGGAGGTGACTCTTGTCTGGTAGGGATAAGACTATTACTTATTGTTTGTTTTGTGTGTGTGTGTGTGTGTGTGTGTGTGTGTGTGTGTGTGTGTGCACGAGTGTGTGTGTGTGTGCTGGAGAGCTCAGCGGAGATGACTCATGTCTGGTAGGAATATATCAGGAGACTCAGGAGTGTAGATTGTACAAATATTTTACCTTTAAAGAGTTTTTTTGGCTTAAAAACACTTGCTTTACAGCTTTAGAAAGTGTGTTAATCTCAAGTCTTGTGCACTTACTGTCAAGTAACTTCTGAATTGGTTGCCTTGTTGTTAAGTAAATTGTAAATTGGTTGCCTTGTATTTTGTGTTTTATCTAAAAAAAAAATTGCCAAACTACATTAACTTGCTATGCTTTTCAACCCTTCTAAAATGCAAACATAACACTTACACATATCATGTTGACACACTAAATATAATTTTATTTGCATATTTCTGTTCATACCTACACCTGTCTAAAAGAAATTATAACACATAAAAATGATCATCTCCGGTTCATATTCTTTGGTTTGCAAATAAGTTTGTATGTGTTTGTGTGTGTGTGCGTGTGTGTGTGTGTGTGTGTGTGTGTGTGTGAGGGAGACAACGGCAGTCCACTGGTAATCAAGCAGGGCTCATCCTGGGTTCAGTTTGGGGTTGTGAGTTTCGGAGGAGTTTGTCCCACGACTGGTCTTCCTTCTGTCTTCACACGAGTCTCAAGCACTGTGGGCGACATCGACAGCAGTCTGAGCACAGTCTCTGTCTCCTCAGCAGGTGTGGAAAAACTCTTGCCTGACAAGCCAGACTATCACATGAATGTATAGTCTGGCGATGAGTAACAGACCCCGGGTAAAACGATTAAAACTAATCCGTGCAACTAGAAACTAACAAGCGATTCAAACAGCGCTAAACCTGCCCGATAACTCTCTGTTCAGATGTACAGTTGTGATTGGCTGGACACCACGATGTCTGAATGCAACCTAAAGCGTAAACAGCTCAGATAAACAGCTCAGACACTGAGATACTCAGATACTCGCTGAGCCAATTCAATTTGCTACTGCTAGAGTGCATTGAGAGTTCTAAGATTTGAGAGTTTTAAAATTTTGTTTTGGGCCCCCTGTCAGTGCCAGGGCTGGGTGTGACCTAATTTCCCCCTGAGTAAAGTATTTTTGAAAGGGTATTGGATAGAATACCTTAAATTGTGAACACTAATAAAGTAAGTTAAAGGGATTTACTTAATACTAATACTAAATGACCTAATACTTAAAGATAATTTTACCACAGTAGAATTCTTTATTTCAATGGAATCATCACCTTAGAATCATCCTAATTTTCCCTGGATTCACTTACATCCTTTTTTCACTTACATCCTTTTTTTTGCTTTACATACATGTGTGCACATTTACTTGTCATTGTCATATCTACAGGTGTGGATCCAGACAGCAACTTCACATGTTCAGTCACAGCACCACCCCCAACTTCACCCTCAAGAGTTCTGGGTATGTATTCTGCCCCACCCCCTTCGCCCCAAACTTTACCACAAACATCACTACCGAGAGTTCTGGGCATGTACCTCCTCTCCCTTTCCATCCTCCACCCCAAACTTCACCCACAAGAGAACGCCCCCACGCCGCCAGCTACAACAAACTCCCAGTGTAACGGAGGCCAGCTAGCTCGGCGGTTGTACGTGTAAATCCTCATCACCCAATTCCATGGGTGCTTCTAACACGCTGAGTTAGAAGCTCGGGCTTTTAGCTCAGTTGGTTAGAGCGTCCCACTCCCACACCGGGAGTTTTTAGCTTGCGGGGTGGCGGGTTCGAGACCCGTGTGCGGTGCGGAACGCCACCGGCTACATTGGTGCCGTGACCCGGATGGGAGTGAGGATTTGGAGGGTGAGTGTAACAGAGGCCGGCTAGCTCGGCGGTAGTACGTGTAAATCCTCATCACCCAATTCCATGGGCGCTTCTAACACGCTGGGTTAGAAGCTCGGGCTTTAGCTCAGTTGGTTAGAACGTCCCACTCCCATGCCGAGAGTTTGTAGCTTGCGGGGTGGCGGGTTCGAGACCGGTGTGCGGTGTGGAACGCCACCGGCTACACCAGCATGGGAGTCGGACAATGCAAAGTAACTCTCTTTTTCTATCCTTCCTCTCTAGTGTGTGGCCAGGCGCCCCTGAACACCAGGGTGAGTGGAGGTGTTGTTAGCCCGGACGGAAGTTGGCCCTGGCAGGCCAGCATTTATCTGTCTTCCCCTGCGGGTCATGTCTGTGGAGGGACCCTCATCAGCTCACAATGGATTCTAACTGCAGCTCACTGCTTCCCCAGGTACTGAGCCTGAAAGGGACTGTGAAAGAGGAGTTGAGAAGTTTTTGTTATTTTAAGAGTGCTGGCCCAACATATAATAATATGTGCAGTCAATAATCAGGAAAGACACTCTGACACATTGAGGAAGGCAGAACACCGAAACGTGTCTGTGTATGCACACCGAAACGTGTCTGTGTATGCATAGACTGACTGATATTGACTGTGATAGAGGACAGTCTGACATCTGATTGGTTGTTTGATTAGAATGTTTGATGATGTAATAAAGCCCACTGCTTCCCTACTGGTACTTGCTACAATTGTGGATTGGGTTGGGGTGATTGTTTGTTCAGACAAGCAATGTAGGCAACAAGTGTGACAGAAGTAATTGCCTTTGTATGGAGATGGGCAACAAAAAAAAAACAAGTGTGGCGAGTGACAAACCTTGGGCGTCTTGTGAAATGGGAGAATGTTAAACATCAAGTTAACTTTATGAAAATGAGCTATGACACGGTTTAGCTACTACCAATCAGGGATTCTTGGGTTAATAATCATGCTAAACACCATTACTACACTTAACCAAATCTTTCAAAATGTCTTGCCACCATCAGTTGTTTTCAAATAGCTCTTACACATAGCTTACACAGCTCTTAACCTACTATTTGTAAAAAATATATTTGTTTGCCATTAACGTATTCCGTCAAAATATTAAATATGTTTCATCCAAATTACACTAGTCCAGACAATTTTTTGCCAATTCATTTCTCTTCCGACAGCTGCATGCTCTTTTGCCACCAACAGAGCAGGGAGTACCAATTGTTAGTCAGATTGCCCACCGTGGACAAAGTTAGCTAGTAAATTAGTTGCTTTATGAACACTTTCTATATACAGTGGAGGGATTTCCCA
Organism: Sardinella longiceps; assembly: GCA_027497455.2. Taxonomy (NCBI): domain Eukaryota; kingdom Metazoa; phylum Chordata; class Actinopteri; order Clupeiformes; family Clupeidae; genus Sardinella; species Sardinella longiceps. The sequence goes on along the minus strand of JAODXP020007143.1, from coordinate 32,485 downwards.
GTTGTAGCCCACAGTACATAGTTTTGAACTCAGCACTTCATCAGCAAGCAGCATACTTTGTAAGCAGATGAGACATTCATATCTACTGAATCTCTTTTGTCTTCAGCTCTCCTGTTCTAACATTCATATCTACTGAATGTCTCTTGTCTTCAGCTCTCCTGTCACCAACGACTACCTTGTGTTCCTGGGTATTCAGAATGTGCAAAATCCTGACCCCACGAAAACAAAGTTTCTGTCACAGATTGTACGGCACAGTGGGTATGATGAAACCACTAAAGAAAATGACATTGCTTTGGTGCAAGTGGCTATTTCTAACATATTCTCAGACTCCGTCAGACCTGTGTGTCTGGCTGCCAATGACAGCGCTCTACATGATGGTACTGACAGCTGGACCTCTGGCTGGGGAGACAGTGATCAGGGAGGTAAGGCAAAACCTAACCTAAAAAGAGCACCTAGCCTATGCGAAGGACCTCAAGCATTAAAGAACACCTATGCCTATCAGAAAACCTATAAGAAGTACCTGGACAACTAAGAAACCTATAAGAGCACCTACTCCTATCCAAAACCTAAAATAGCAACTAAACTATCAGAAACCTGTAAGAGCACCTGGACTATCAGAAACCTAAAAGATTCAGATATCAGAGAACAACCACAGCAGCGTAGATGATTGTTTTCACTCCAGGATATTCCTGCTTTATATGTTATCTCTTGTATTTGTGTCTTTCCCTCTCTCTATTCCTCTCTCTCTCTCATATTCTCTGTAATGACTTCTCTCATCTCTGTCCACCTGCCCCTGTCGATCCCTTCTCTGTGTCCAGCACTGCATGACGCAAGGCCCCCTGTGGTTGGAAACAAACGGTGTAACTGCTCAAGGGAGGACCTCATCATCACTGACAACATGATGTGTGCTGGCAAGGAGAATGGAGGCACCTGCCAGGTAAGTCTCACACATTCCTGTCAGGTATTAGACACTTGTCACATAACACAAAGACACCTGTCAGGTAACCCATACACATACAGTACACGCTTGTTTTTCCTGCTATTGTCAGAGAGACCCTGGCGGTCCGCTGGTGAGCAAGCAGAGCTCGGTGTGGATCCAGGCAGGTGTGCTCACCTCTGGGAGTGACTGTGATCAGAGTGTGGGTGTCTACACCAGAGTCTCCCAGTACCAGAGCTGGATCAGATCCACGATCGGAGACAATGACCTGCCTGAGTTTGTGACCTACTCTTCCAGTGGAACGGACCCTGACAGCACCTTTGACTGCTTTGGTAAGAGAAAAAAAGTTGTCGGTGTTGTTCTGTATTATTATTTCAAATGCCAGTGTAAACCATACTAATATTTTCACAACAAATCTTCCTACGACAGCAACCACAACAATGTCCACAACAATAATGTCAACAGCTCCACCGACAACAACAGAACTCACAACATCTACAGCTCCACCGACAACAACAGAACTCACAACATCTACAGCTCCCCCGACAACGACAGAACTCACAACATCTACAGCTCCCCCGACAACAACAGAACTCACAACATCTACAGCTCCCCCGACAACAACAGAACTCACAACGTCTACAGCTCCCCCGACAACAACAGAACTCACAACATCTACAGCTCCCCCGACAACAACAGAACTCACAACAACAACAGCTCCCCCGACAACGACAGAACTCACAACAACCACAGCTCCCCCAACAACAACAGAACTCACAACAACCAGAGCTCCCCCGACAACAACAGAACTCACAACGTCGACAGCTCCCCCAACAACAGCAGAACTCACGTCTACAACTCCCCTGACAACAACAGAACTCACAACGTCTACAGCTCCCCCGACAACGACAGAACTCACAACATCCACAGCTCCCCCGACAACAACAGAACTCACAACAACCACAGCTCCCCCGACAACGACAGAACTCATGTCTACAGCTCCCCCAACAACGACAGAACTCCCAACAACCACAGCTCCCCCAACAACGACAGAACTCCCAACAACCACAGATCCCCCAACAACAACAGAACTCACAACGTTGACAGCTCCCCCAACAACAGCAGAACTCATCTACAACGCTCTCACAACAGCTCCCCTCGACAACAACAGAACTCACAACATCCACATCTCCCCCGACAACAACAGAATTCACAACATCCACAGCTCCCCTGACAACAACAGAATTCACAACGTCTACAGCTCCCCCGACAACAACAGAACTCACTATGTCGACAGCTCCCCCGACAATAACAGAACTCGAAACATCTACAGCTCCCCCGACAACAACAGAACTCGAAACATCTACAGCTCCCCCGACAACAACAGAACTCACTACGTCGACAGCTCCCCCGACAATAACAGAACTCGAAACATCTACAGCTCCCCCGACAACGACAGAACTCACAACGTCTACAGCTCCCCCGACAACAACAGAACTCACTACGTTGACAGCTCCCCTGACAACGACAGAACTCACAACATCTATGGCTCCCCCGACAACAGCAGAACTCGCGCTTACAACTCCCCCTACAACGACAGAACTCACAACAACCACAGCTCCCCCAACAACAACAGAACTCACAACGCCAACAACTCCCCTGACAACAGCAGAACTCAGCGTCTACAACTCCCCCGACAACAACAGAACTCACAACAACCACAGCTCCCCCAACAACAACAGAACTCACAACGCCGACAACTCCCCTGACAACAGCAGAACTCGCATCTACAGCTCCCCCGACAACGACAAACCTCCCAACAACCACAGCTCCTCCGACAACGACAGAACTCATACCAACCACAGCTCCCCCAACAACAACAGAATTCACAACGTCTACAGCTTCCCCGACAACGACAGAACTCACAACAGCTACAGCTCTCCCGACAACAACAGAACTCACAACATCTACAGTTCCCCCAACAACGACAGAACTCACAACAGCTACAGTTCTCCCGACAACAACAGAACTCACAACATCTACAGTTCCCCCAACAACGACAGAACTCACAACGTCTACAATTTCCCAGACAACAACAGAACCCACCACGTCTACAGCTGCCCCAAAAACGACCAAACTCACGTCTATAGTTTCCCCGACAACAACAGAACTCACAACATCTACATTTCCCCCAACAACAACAGAACCCACAACATCCACAGCTCCCCCGACAACAGCAGAACTCACAACATCTACAGTTCCCCCGACAACAGATCTAACATCAACAACTCCCCCGACATCAACAGGGATCACAACATCCACAGCTACTCAGACAACAGAAATCACAGCATCAACAACCCCTCGGATGACAACAGATCTTAGTCAGTCTACAACAACAACAGAACTCACAACATCCACTGTCCCACCACCTACAACAACAAAGATTACAGCATCATCAGTTCCCTCAACAACAATAGAGATCTCAACTTCTACAGCTTCACCGACAACAACAGAACTCACAATATCAAAATTCACAGCATCTACAGTTTCCTCTACAGCAATAGAGATCTCAAAATCTACTACTCTGAAAACAGAGATGACAACATTCTCAGCTTCCCCATCTACAGCAGAAATTACAAAATCTACTACACCTGTCACAACAACAGCAGTCACATCAATGCTTCCTCCAATAACAACAGAACTCGCACCAACAGTTCCTCCAACAACAATAACAATGACAACTCCCCCAAAAACAACAGACGTCATCACAGCTACAACAGCCATCACAACAATATCCAGAGCTCCAAAAACAACAGCACCTACATCCAGATCTCCTCAGACATCAACAATCACAACGTCAAAATCTACAATTTCCACAAATCCTCCAACATCAATGCAACCATCAATAACACCAACATTAGCTACAGGTTAGTCAAAACTATCATGGTGTCACAACAAAATAATAAAGAGATTATCGGGAGTGAATTGACCCTAGCCCTATTTCTTCACATTACCAAGTGCCATCAGTAGGTTTCAGGCACACACACACACACACACACACACACACACACACACACACACACACACTCTAGTTCTTTTCAGCTCCTATCTTGTTTGTTCTTCTTCTACATCTCCAATCTCTGCACTTCCTGTTTGTGCAGTGACTGTCCGCACTGTGGCCAATGTGCTGTTCAGGACTAATGACACCTGGATGACTGACCTGGCTGACAGCCAATCGGCTGCCTTCAAGGAGCTAGAAACACGCCTCAAGCAACAGGCAAGAATTCCCTATTATGTGAATCGACACTTACAGAACTCACAACATCAACAGTTCTCAAGTAGAAGTAGACAACACAGGTTCCAAATAGACAACACAACACAGGTTCCAACAAACACCACAGCCTGTCAGTAGCACCCGTTAACTCCATGAGAGATTAATGTTCATCTGACAGGTAATTGCTGCTCAGAGACTTAAATGATGATTGAAGATATGAATATAAAAGTAACTTATCTATTGCTTTCCATGCAGTTGGAGCCGCTCTTCCGACAAGAATATGGTCCCAGCTTTATTGGACTGAAGGCAAAAAGTTTCAGGTAATTGCATCCTCTGAGGAATCTGAGTTAATTACATCCTCTAACAAATCATTGTTAATTACAAGAGTCTATTACACTATAGATATCTAATTTATAGGTATTACATTATCCCTTCCACGATTCCCTTGTGTTAACGTCTGTCATTAGGCCCGGTTCCATCATCCACGAGACAGAACTGAGTTTCTACTCTAATGTGTCCATACCTACTGATGAGGATCTCTACAACACAATGCTCCAAGCCAGCAGGAGTCCTACCGTCTCACTCGTCATTACCCACATCAATGGCACAGGTGACGAACTCTCTAGCTATCATATTATATATCTATTCCACAACAATGGTACAGGTGGCTAGCTCTCTAGCTATCATTTTATCTATTTGTCTTATCTATTATTTTATCTATTTGTATCATATCTATCTATGGAACTATCAATCATTCTATCTGACCATATACTGTATAACAGGCAGATTCTGTGTTTTCTTTATATCAGTATTATCGTTTTAAAAAACTGTTGATCTAAGTAGCGCATTTCCCATTTGTTTATGTGTTATCACTATTTCTCAGCATGTCGCTAACATTTAGCATTTTGTTGCTGTTGCTATAGCTACAGCTTCTACTACCTCCCCAACAGCTACATCAAGCACAACCAAAGCACCAACAACTTCAGCTACAATGAGTACAATGAGTACAATGAAAGACCCAACAGCTACAACCAAAAATACAGCAAGTACAATCAAACCTCCAACCACCACCACCACAATAACAACAACCAAAGCTCCAACCATTACCACGACAATCAAAACTCCAACCATTACCACAGCAACAACAACCAAAGCTCCAGCCACCATCACCACGACAACCAAAGCTCCAACCACCTTGACAACCAAAGCTCCAACCACCACAACCATGATAACCAAAGTTACAACCACCATCACTAAAACTCCAAATATCACCATGACCAACATCCCCATGACAACCAAAACTCCAACCATTGCCACGTCAATGACAACCAAAGCTCCAACCACCATGACAACCAAAGTTCCAAGCACCATCACCACGTCAACCAAAACTCCAACCATTACAATGGCAACGACAACCAAAGCTCCAACCACCATGACAACCAAAGCTCCAACAACCACCACCACAACAACTAAAACTCAAACCATCACCACGACAACCAAAGCTCCAACCATCACCACGACAACCATAGCTCCAACCACAACAACCAAAACTCCAACCACAACAACAACAACCAAAGCTCCAACCACCATGACAACCAAAGCTCCAACCACCACCACCACTACTACAACCAAAGCTCCAACCACCACAACAACAACAACCACCAAAGCTCCAACCACCACAACAACAACAACAACCAAAGCTCCAACCACCACAACAACAACAACAACCAAAGCTCCAACCACCACCACAACAACAACAACCACCAAAGCTCCAACCACCAGCACCACCCAGGATGATCGTCCAGTCCCTATAGTTACACTGCAGGCTGTCCTGAGTATTGTTTACACCTCAGCGCTTAGCGACCCAAGGAGCGAAGAATTCCAGCAGCAGGCTGCTCAGGTCGTGGCTATGGTGAGTCAGTAGCGGATTGGACATTTCTGACCTGTCAATCATGGGCAAATAACCAATCATATTAGACTGTGATGAGTCAGGAGTAGGTTCTATGAAACAGTAAATCATCTGTACTGTGTTGAATTGTTACAATTTGTCAAGGAATATATTTCAAAAAAATATGTTATTGATGCAAATATATACTTTATAAATGGTGACATGGCCATAGTCATAGACAGTTTAAAATTCATAACAACCAGTGGTCATCCAGTATGCATAATGTCACAATGATACAGCTCTATAAACGTTATATATTTCATACATTTATATATAACATCTTTATATATTTTATATATGTATATATAACATCTTTATATATTTTATATATGTATAACATCTTTATATATTTTATATTAATATAGCATCTTTTTATATTTTATTTATTTATATATAACATCTTTATATATTTTATATATTTTATGTATTAATATAGCATCTTTATATATTTTATATATTTATATAACAGCTTTATATATTTTATATATTCATAACATCTTTCCTGTGACTGTAGTGTGATACCGTATACAGCGCCCAATATGGAGAACTGTTTGTGAACTCCATCGTGCTGGCCTTCAGGTATGCACTATGAATGGTCTGTGTGTGTGTGTGTGTGTGTGTGTGTGTGTGTGTGTGTGTGTGTGTGTGTGTGTGTGTGTGTGTGTGTGTGCATGTTTGTGATGTTCACCATTCTGGCCTTCACTATGATTTGTGTGTTTGTCTGAGGGAGAGTGTGTATGTGATTGTCTGTGTGAATATGTGTGTGTGTGTGTGTGTGTGTGTGTATTGAGGTGCATGGATATACAGTATAGCTATTTTAATGCGATTCTGATCTGGTTTGTGTTGTGTGTGTGTGTGTGTGTGTGTGTGTGTGTGTGTGTGTGTGTGTGTGTGTGTGTGTGTGCAGACAGAGTTCCCGTAACAGGGTGGACGATGTGGAGACAGACGTCGAGCTGGTCTTTAATGAAAAATCCACTGAGTCACTGCCTGAGAGAGTGGAAATAGAAACCATCCTGAAGGAGGCTCTAAGTGACCCCGACTCCAATTTCTCAGTGCCTCTGGATGTCAACTCCATCATAGTCACGAGTGAGTACACACACGCACACACACACACACACACACACACACACACACACACACATTCCTATGTCTCACTGCCCATGGATGTCAACTCCATCACAGTCATGAGTGAGTACACACACACACACACACACACACACACACACACACACACACACACACACACACACACACACACACACAGATACACACAACTACAATTTCTGTACATGTCAACTATAATGTCAGTACCATCACAGTCACAAGTGAGCACTCACACAGTCTCACACATTCAGTACGACTACAATCAATTTTTTCAATGCCCGTGGATGTCAATTCCATCACAATTATGAGTGAGTACACACACACACACACACACACACACACACACACACACACACACAGATTTACACACACAACTACAATTTGTCACTGCCATAGATGTCAGTGCATCACAATCATGAGTGAGTACACACACACACACACACAACTCTACAATCACTGTCTAACACCATCACTGTCGCTGGCTCACACACACTCACACACAGATTTACACACACACATCTACATTTTGTCACTGCCTGTGGATGTCAACAGTCATGTGTGAGTACACACATACACACTCACACACACACACAACTCTGATTATTCACTGGATGTTAACATTGTTGCTATCGCTGGCTGACACACACACACACACACACACACATACACACAAACACACACACACACACACTTTGGCCAATGTCTGTGTCTCATGTCTTATTCCAGGTTCTCCGCGAATCACACCTAATGTCCTGTTTGCCACCAACGACACGTTTGATACAACCTTAGCCAACTCCAGCTCTGATGCTTTCAAAAACAGAGCTACTCTCATCAAACAGGAGGTCAGTCTCACACACACTCACTCTCTCTCTCTCTTTCTCTCTCTCAATCTCTATTGTAAGTGATTTGTGCCATTATTAATCTTATGAATTATTTTATTTATTATTTTATTTATTATCTCTGTGTCTTCCTCTCCAGTTGGAGCCCTTCTTCATCCAAGACTTCACTCCATACTTCATCAGCCTCACTGCCAAGTCATTCAGGTGAATATGATGATGATGATGATGATGATGATTGTTGTTGTTGTTGTTGCTAGTGTTGGGTCGTTATCAATAGTCAATATAATTGACTAAAAATGGATTAATTCAATTGACATTTTTGCACTAACAATAGTAGTCATAGTAGTAATGTTATGTTGCCTTGGCTGATTGTTTTTGTCGTGAACAAATAATCGTCCATAAAAGCCTTCTGTGATGTAACTTTTTTTTTTTATTGCTTGGTCAGTCGAGGCTCGATCATTCATGCGACGGATCTCATGTTTACTGCTAATGCCACGCTGCCCAATAGAAGGGCGATTCATAACACCATGCTCCGCGCCGCACACAGTGGAAACCTCAGCTTCACCATCATTGCACTCAATGGCACAGGTGAGAATACACACACACACACACACACACAGGTACACACACACACACACAATCTATACACTCTGCTCCGTGGAGAGTGTGTGTGCTCTAATAAAATGAAACTAACTCTGGAACGCTAACACTGTTGGCATCAACCAGTTGGCTACAATGTATACAATGGTTGATGTACACCAGTAATTGAAACAGTCTGTGCATTTGGTGGGAATGCAGCCGTAGGCTGTAAGCTGGAAGAACACGCCCTCTTCAGCACGCCTCTTGTGATTGCTGTACCAGTAAACTGTCTTTTATTAACACAAACTCAGTGTTAGTCTTTCTTCCCTAAACCAGCACGCGGAAGAAAAATTTTGGCAGAAAACACACACACACACACACACACACACACACACACACACACAGAGAGAGAGAGATAGACACACACACACACACTCATAAAGGACTTTTATCTTTTTTCTCATCAGCTTTGTCCAGTGCTGCCGGCATTAAAACCAGCCTCTTCACTGCCTGGAGTCTGGTGGCCATCTCTCTACTCGTGCCACTGCAGTGGTTGGCTCAGTGACCGGTCAATCATCTAAGTGTCCAATCACATTGAGCTAGCCCTATATTAAATGTATTTTTGCACAGAGGTGGTTAGAGGGAAGATAATATTTTTTCATATGTGTGAATGCAACTGTATTATTCTTTTGCACTGATAATATATTATAACGTGTTTTATACATTTTATAATATTTATAATTTATATTATTATATTATTTTAAGCAAATGCCTTTGCTCAGACTTATGAAAACTGGTCCTCACCATTTATGGTAACAGGTATTTACAAAGGCTATTCCGATTGTTTTTTGCACACAAAAGTTGCTGTGTTGGTGATTGTTTTTTTTTATTTCTTTGGCCATGCCTACAAATGTTGGCTGATCGCACTGAAGTGGCAAGTCACTATGTCCGTTAGCATTAAAATGGCTAGCCAAATTTCTGCACTGGTTGTTAGCACTTAGCCCTCATAGCCCTAACTAGGCCCGCATTGGCCCTTAATGGGCTGCCCTCACTTAGCCCTTAAAACCCTGGCCCTTAATGCCCTCACTTAGCCCTCATAGCCTTAGACCCACACTGGCCCTTAATGCCCTCACTTTGCCCTCATAGCCCTAACTAGCCCACACTGGCCCTTAATGCCCTCACATAGCCCTAACTAGACCCACACTGGCCCTTAATGCCCTCACTTTGCCCTCATAGCCCTAACTAGCCCACACTGGCCCTTAATGCCCTCACTTTGCCCTCATAGCCTTAGACCCACACTGGCCCCAATGCCCTCACTTTGCCCTCATAGCCTTAGACCCACACTGGCCCTTAATGCCCTCACTTTGCCCTCATAGCCCTAACTAGGCCCACACTGACCCTTAATGCCCTCCATAGCCCTAGCTAGGCCCACACTGGCCCTTAATGCCCTCATAGCCCTAACTAGCCCACCCTGGCCCTTAATGCCCTCACTTAGCCCTCATAGCCTTAGACCCACACTGGCCCTTAATGCCCTCACTTTGCCCTCATAGCCCTAACTAGCCCACACTGGCCCTTAATGCCCTCACATAGCCCTAACTAGACCCACACTGGCCCTTAATGCCCTCACTTAGCCCTCATAGCCCTAACTAGGCCCACACTGGCCCTTAATGCCCTCATAGCCCTAACTAGGCCCACACTGGCCCTTGATGCCCTCACTTAGCCCTCATAGCCCTAACTAGCCCCACACTGGCCCTTGATGCCCTCACTTAGCCCTCATAGCCCTAACTAGCCCCACACTGGCCCTTAATGCCCTCACTTAGCCCTCATAACCCTAACTAGGCCCACACTGGCCCTTAATGCCCTCACTTAGCCCTCATAGCCCTAACTAGGCCCACACTAGCCCTTAATGCCCTCATAGCCCTAACTAGGCCCACACTGGCCCTTGATGCCCTCACTTAGCCCTCATAGCCCTAACTAGCCCCACACTGGCCCTTAATGCCCTCACTTAGCCCTCATAGCCCTAACTAGGCCCACACTAGCCCTTAATGTCCTCATAGCCCTAACTAGCCCCACACTGGCCCTTAATGCCCTCACTTAGCCCTCATAGCCCTAACTAGGCCCACACTAGCCCTTAATGTCCTCATAGCCCTAACTAGCCCCACACTGGCCCTTAATGCCCTCACTTAGCCCTCATAGCCCTAACTAGGCCCACACTAGCCCTTAATGCCCTCATAGCCCTAACTAGGCCCACACTGGCCCTTAATGCCCTCATAGCGCCAATGCCCTCACTTAGCCCTCATGGCCCTTAACTAGGCCCACACTTAGCCCTCATATGTACCCATAGCCCTATAGGCCCACACTGGCCCTTAATGCCCTCACTTAGCCCTCATAGCCCTAACTAGGCCCACACTAGCCCTTAATGCCCTCATAGCCCTAACTAGGCCCACACTGGCCCTTAATGCCCTCACTTAGCTCTCATAGCCCTAACTAGCCCACACTGGCCCTTAATGCCCTCATAGCCCTAACTAGGCCCACACTGGCCCTTAATGCCCTCACTTAGCCCTCATAGCCCTAACTAGCCCACACTGGCCCTTAATGCCCTCACTTTGCCCTCATAGCCTTAACCAGACCCACACTGGCCCTTAATGCCCTCATAGCCCTAACTAGGCCCACACTGGCCCTTAATGCCCTCACTTAGCCCTCATAGCCCTAACAAGGCCCACACTGGCCCTTAATGCCCTCATAGCCCTAACTAGGCCCACACTGGCCCTTAATGCCCTCACTTAGCCCTCATAGCCCTAACTAGCCCCACACTGGCCCTTAATGCCCTCATAGCCCTAACTAGCCCCACACTGGCCCTTAATTTTCCATTGACAACTAAGTTGCTAAAGGTTAGCAAATATGCTTTTTGGGAAACACACCCCCAGAATGTCACTTTGACTATTAGCTTTAAAATGGGGGCCCTGTGTGTTCAACACTGATAAAAGGCTGTTTTTTTTTTCTTTTTGCCTTTAATTTGATAGGACAGTAGAGAGGTCACAGGAAATGAGTGGGAGAGAGAGAGATGGGTAAGGATCAGGAAATGACCTCAGGTCAGACTCCAACCCGGGTCCCTGGATCCATGGCTTGATGCCCTAGCCCTCTGAGCTACCTACATTGTATTGTTAATAGTTTGCTGGTTGACTCACCAATAGGGAAATGTATCGACCATTTGTATTTGTGTAGATGCAACTAAGTATATAGGTGTGTGATGTGCGTTTTATATACTGTATTTTTTTTCATGTAAATAAATGAAAGTTTTATTTCCAAATAAAATATATTTATTCATCTAGTCTATTCCTGCAATGTATTCCAAAAAGAAAGTATGATGATATTTTTTAATAATTGTGTGGTTATTCTCTACTTTGTGAGACTGTATAATTAGACAGTAATATAATAACAAAATGTTGGTATATGAAAGTCTGATAGTAAAGGAATACTCCACCTTTTTACGAAAATGAATTATTCATCCCCTTAGCTGGAGTTACATACTGTGGGTAAAAGCATTTTGACGTCAGTGCATGCATTTTCCTAGTCTGGCAACCCCAATTTAAACTTAGCTTACTTAGTTTTAGCTTAGCATAGACGCTGGAATGTAAAGTTGCCAAATAGCAACTCTTTGGCAACATTACATTCCAGTGCCTACGCTAAGCTAAAGCTCAAATTGTGTTTTGCCAGACTAGAAAAATGCATGCAATGAGATCAAAATGCTTTTACCCACGTATGTAACTCCAGTTAAGAAAAACCCAATTTTGTAAAAAAAAG
>JAODXP020007143.1:0-15000 GCA_027497455.2 Sardinella longiceps | reverse complement strand
GTTCTAAGCCAATTTTAGCATTCATGCAGTCCTGGGCCAGACTTGGGTTTCACCCCCTCTTTTCTAGAACAAGTGAAAAACTAAAGAAAATAAAGTACTAAATGTCTTATGATGCCTAGTTTGTCTATGTCTGGAACTGGCCCTGGGTTTGTCACACAGATGCTCACCTATGACAGCTGTAGAGGATAGTAGACTAGCTGAAATATTGTTTTTGCTTAATTGAAAAAAAGAAATCATGCTCTTTAGTCAAGATTACAAGTAACACACATCAACACTCAACATCCTTGTCATTATCTTAGTCAGCTTTATCTAGGCTTACATAGCATTAATAAATAAATAAGAAATTGAGATACTTTATTTTCTTCCAGGAAGTCCTGGCCAAAGTAGGTTAAAGAAAATCATATAGTATATACAAAGTGCAAAGAGCAACTTTTCTCTGTGTGTGTGTGTGTGTGTGTGTGTGTGTGTGTGTGTGTGTGTGTGTGTGTGTGCATGTGCATGCTTATATTTCATGATATAGATAATGGGTTATGAAACTGTGTGTGTGTGTGTACATGCTCTTTTAAAGAGAACCTATGCAGGATCCGGTGGCGTCATCCAGTAAGCTAAGAACCAAACAAAGCAGTTATTAAGCGTTTCTGCCAATAATCCTCCATTTAGAATTGCATAGTCAATGGTGATTGCCGCTAACAAAATGTATCGACAGTTGAATGTGCTGAGAAGTCACAAATCGCGTTGTAATTCAAACAGTAAACTCTGGCTAAGTCACGTGACCTAGCTTGCTTGCTAACCAAAACTTACGATAGCCGGGACGCGCTCCCTGATCTTGCATAGGCGGTATCTGCCTCTAGGAGGGTCGGACAATCTCGTGAAGGGGCTCGTTTTACTCCGGAACATGTCATTTATCAAGCAGGGGCGGAGCTATAGGGGGGCGGGCAGGGCCACCGCCCCTGGGCCCAGGGCCCTCCCACTATGGAGGAGGGGCCCCTTCATCAACCTTCAACTGCATCACGAAAATTTTCTTGACCACACTTTAGTTGCATTGCAGCAGACAAGTCTGAAAACAGTGAAAGACTTTAGTTGTGCATTACATTATATACCCCTTGTCTTTGCTTATCATTCTTATCATGGTTATTTATATATATATAAAAAAAAATAATCTTTTAAATTCCTTAAAGACACTTAAAATAAACTAAATTACAAGGTTTTCGAGCAAAACTAAGCTGTTATGTATTTAGAATGGTTGTTTTTACATTTTGCAATTTGCAAAAAGTGCAATGCATGATGGGTAGTTTAGTATGAAAGCCATCGTCCTGCTGCGTCAGCTGTCAGTGGACTAGGGAAGAAGTGCGCATGGCTTCTCTGTTGGTTGTGTACGAGAATATGTACGGATGAAGCATGTTTAAAAGTAAAAGCGGGACACAATAGAGGATGGACAGCAGGGCCGCTGCTAAGGTTTTGGAGGCCCTAAGCTTAACTGGTCAGGGAGGCCCCCCCCCCCCCCCCAAAAAAAAAAAAACAAAAGCAAAGACTTCGAAGTTCCACTCAAACCTTTACTATTTATTAAAATTAACATTAAATACACATAAAACTATAATGAACATTTATAACAAGTAAGTAAAATAATAAATAAGGTCAATAACAATAAGAACAGCAGCAACATTAATAAAGTATAAATAATAAATAAGTGATACAATTCATTTTAAAATCCAGATTGTTTCATATTGCAACCAACCGAGCCTAAATTGAGCAACATCATTGAACGTTAAGTTAGCAAAACAATTAACGTTAGCCTAAACGGACTTACCGGCCAGGGATGCACGGGCGTCTTCTTTTTGCTTCTTTTCTTTCGCTTTTCAGCACCAGATTCATGCTGTCTCTTCATTATTAGATGTCAACGATGTTGACACATTTACTGAACATTTGCACAGCAGAATCTTGCAATTTGCAGTTTTCTAACGTTGCTGCTTGCTGCTTCAATCAAAGCCGACACAACAAACTCAAAGACGCAATTTGGGATGTACCATTTCAGGGAATAGGGGTGGGTAGGACTATCTTTGTATATTAGGCAAAACTGTTAATTTGCTTGAATTGTATGATGAGTTACGCAATTTTTAACAAAAAATGATGGGCCTATTCATTACTAATTCATATATTTTTGCAATGTAACTATTATCATGACATTTTTTAGTAAAGCTCAAAATTGGAGGCCACCCGAGGCCCTGCCAAGTGGTTGAGGCCCTACGCACCTTGCGTACTCTGCGTATGGGGAACGGCGGCCCTGATGGACAGAATAATAAAGAGAAGGCGATCTTTAGACCTCTTTGAGTTTTTAATTCACCGTCTGCTTCTACTAGTTGTGAACATGACTCAGTTCCCTGTCCCTGTGCTAACACTGGCTGTAGCTCTGGCCAATGTAGAGAAGGGTTAGGAATGTGGAGAGGGAGATTGAGAATCAGGAAATTGTTTGTCAGTCATTATTTTGTAACCAGCTCTCTCATTGGCATGTTAGAAATTGTGCATTGTTTGAAATGAAAGAAATCTCTGTTTTTTATTTGATTGTTTTTAAATAATGTTTTAAAAAAGCAATGCCTTCTGGGAGCATCAAGGCAGAGCAGCAAAACAACTCTTCATTTGGAAACTGAAAGTCATCTAGCCACAGTTAGGAGGGGTTGAGCTGGCCAGGCTAAAAAAAAATTAACAGGGGTTCCAAGCAACACAAGGGGAGGGAGCGGAGCAAAAACGAGACAAATTGAAGAGAGCACTGTTTACTGATAGCGAAACATGCACGAAATTGTCAACTCAATTGCAGCTTTAGCTAGCTGCACTAGTAGTAGGCTAGTAATGACACTGCTATCCATAGACAAGGTTGTGGAGAAGAGCAAGCTGTCTCGTATTTCGTTAACTGCATGAAGGTGACAGGGCATTCACACTGCATCCGTCAGTTGACGGATCCCATTGACTTTGAATGGAGCTTTCGCGAAATGCATTGTGGGTCCGTCCGTCAAAACAGCTCCGTTGCGTCCGTCAAAAAGTTAAAACATGTTCAACTTTTTAGCTGGCGACGGATCCGTCAAACCAATCGGGATTGAGAGAATTGACTCCCCCTCCGTCAGACCCTCTCCCCGTCGTCCGTCAACGGACGGATGCAGTGTGAACGCAGTGTAAGACTCAGGTTTTTATTTGAGCGGCTGGCTCTATGTTTTATATGCATTGGTGTGTCATTGTTTTGGTGCAGTAGTTTAAAGCATGGATTATTAGCATGGGCTACTAAATGAGCTCTTGAACTAGCCGTTTCCGTGTGTCAAAAAAATATCTGTGAACTGTGAATTGCGTGCGCGTGTCCCTGTTAGCCACTTATTGGAAATATGGAAGTGCAAATACCAGGGCTGTTTTTTGTAATGTGGTTGGTTGTATTATTATGCCTTAAAGTAGGCTACATGCCGAATGGACACATTACTGAGCGATATACATTGTTCTGTCTGAATTGTTGTAGAGATTATTTCAGCGCCGGCACCTATGTGCGCTTGGGGGTGCGTGCGTGCGTTTTGGGAGTGGGTGGGGGGGGCCCGTTTGGCGTTTTGCCCCGGGGCCTTAG
This sequence comes from Sardinella longiceps, assembly GCA_027497455.2. Taxonomy (NCBI): domain Eukaryota; kingdom Metazoa; phylum Chordata; class Actinopteri; order Clupeiformes; family Clupeidae; genus Sardinella; species Sardinella longiceps. The sequence goes on along the minus strand of JAODXP020007143.1, from coordinate 11,402 downwards.
GTTCAGTTGTTCCGCCACTGTTATCAAGTCTAGCGAGTTCTAGGCAATTTACATAAAGGTGTAATGAATAGGAAACGTCGAAATTTTACCAAAATGTTGCATGTGGTGGCTTTAAGATACTTCATGAGTTATGCAACTTCTCTGTATGAGTGTGTGTGCGTGTGTGTGTGTGTGTGTGTGTGTGTGTGTGTGTGTGTGTGCGTGTGTGTGTGTGTGTGTGTGTGTGCGTGCGTGCGTGCGTGTGTGTGTGTGTGTGTGTGTGTGTGTGTGTGTGTGTGTGTGTGTGTGTGTGTGTGTGTGTGTGTGTGTGTTTGACCTACTTGTTCGTGACATTAATGAGATGCTCCATGTAATAAGAGCGAAGTCATGAGGATTGAAAAAACAAACAAACAAAAAAAAGGACAAACTGGTTTCATTGCTGCATTCAATGTGTAGTTCCTGTTTGTTTTTTTTTGTTTGTTTGTTTTTTGTTTGTTTTTTTAGTTTAAGGATGAAAGTATAATTACTAACTTATGTTATGGGGGTTTACTTCAACAGTATTTTGCAATTGTTAATAAGAGTAAATCACTATGGAATGTAATAAATAAGCAATGAAATAAAGAATGAAATAAGCAATGAAATAATTAATTAAATAAATATGACGTGCAAAAATTAAATAAATTAATGTATTTCAATTTGTATTTAATAATCTCTTAAATTATTTCATATTTGATTTAAATATTTCATGCTTTATTTATTTATTTCACCTCTCTTTTATTTATTTAATTTTGTCACAAAAAACATTCCATAAATTACTGTTCAAGTTTTACGGTAATTTAACAGAGTGTGGGTTTGGGGAATGAGTGAGTCTAGGTAATTGCTGGGTTACACCCACAGACTGTTTTATATCAACAGGCACGCTCCTCTCGTTGTAGTGCAACATTGGACCACAAGGGTGCGCCATACTACCATTGAGTGACAATAAGCCAATAAATGAAACTGAGGTGTATCGATACATAGTGTAGATTTATTTTAATAAATGGGGCGGTGGTAGCACAGTGGTCAAGGAGCTTGACTAGCAAGCCAAGTAGTCTGAAAGGCATGGGTACGAAACCTGGCTGCCACCGTTGTGCCCTTTGAGCAAGGCACTTAACCCGAAGTTGCTCTAGGGGAGACTGGCCCTGAAGTAATTGATATCTGTAAGTCGCTTTAGATAAAAGTGTCAGATAAATAAATAAATAAATAAATAAATAAATAAATAATACACTATATAAAATAATAATAGTAATTTATATCCATTGTTAGGTATTAGTAGAATAACAACAATAACATACTTTTTGGTCATTTTGCCACAATGTGTCTTGACCACACATAAGCGCAGTTTGCAGTTTTATTTGATTTGTAACATTTTGGACACTCGTTACACAACAAATAAAACAGCTGGTATGGAGCTCCAGTGGGCATAACTTTTAAGTTTGTTCTGTACACATCTCTTGATCTGGTTACACTTTATTTAAAGGTTCACATATTTGCCAAAATTTTTAGCTTTGTGTTGCTTTTAGATTTAGTTTACATACCATTAAGCAAGAGCTCTGAGAAATCGTTTTAAGCAAACAATACAAAGGTATGCATACTCCTTCTATCTTTTTATTTATTTATTTATTTAGCCTTTATTTAGCCAGGATAGTCCCATTGAGACTAAGCGTCTCTTCTGCCAGGGAGTCCTGGTCAAAATGGCAGCAGTATAAAACAGGCAGTTGCAGACAAGACAAAGACAAATACAGACAAAACATAATTTACACGCATACTAAACACTTACACAAAAGACAACTAGAAAGAGTTTAAAAAGAAAAGGGCTATGGTTTCAGAAACAGTGACATTCCTCAGTATAAACAGTGTTGAGTATTTCTTTAAAAACCTCTAAAGTTGGCAGAGAGTCCATACTAAATATATTCTGTAGCTCATTCCAAAGATGTGGTGCAAAAGAAGAAAAGCCTGTTTTCCCTATTTCTGTATGTGGGGTAGGGGACTGTAAGAGTAGCTTAAATGAGGACCTCGTACTATACATAGCAGTGCGATAAGTCAACAAATTAGTGATGTTCATTTTGGAGAGTTTACAATGTTTATTTTTCCCATGGATAAGTTGAGGCTTTGCTGTTATACAGAGCCGGAGAGACGCTACTAGCTGGCAATGCCATCCTACGTACCTCCGCTAAACATTTATCTCCATACGTAGTCTGTTATGCAGAGCCGGAGAGACGCTACTAGCCTAGCAATGCCATCCCGTACCTCCGCTAAACATTTATCTCCATACGTAGTCTGTTATGCAGAGCCGGAGAGACGCTACTAGCCTGGCAATGCCATCCTACGTACCTCCGCTAAACATTTATCTCCATACGTAGTCTGTTATGCAGAGCCGGAGAGACGCTACTAGCCTGGCAATGCCATCCTACGTACCTCCGCTAAACATTTATCTCCATACGTAGTCTGTTATGCAGAGCCGGAGAGACGCTACTAGCCTGGCAATGCCATCCTACGTACCTCCGCTAAACATTTATCTCCATACGTAGTCTGGTCCAAGCCCCCCCCCTACTTCCGTTTCTCTCGGTTGCTCTACGGTTTAGCCAATCAGCACACAGTTTAGAGCGATGTCTCAAAATTTTGTAGTCCTACAGGATAGGAACGCGTTTGTTATTCTCCCCCCCCCCCACTTTTGGATTACATTCACAAAATTGGTACATGACATTAGCATCCATGATCTTGAGGATTTATTGCCACTACGATGTCAAAATAGATCAGAACTTGCCAGAGATCTGTTATTACTGAAAGCAAAAGTTGTAGGCATGAGAGCCAGGCGAGAGAATACGTCATATCTAAACGGAAACCTATTTCAATTGCATTGGGCCAGACTGTATGACATAGTCAACAGTTGGCTTTTCGCCCAGGCTAGGGCACTACAGGCTTGGGGGCTAAATTAAACTCAAAAACCCAAACTATTGCGAGACAGGTTTGTGGCTTTGAGTGTCAAAGCGATACGCATATCCTGACAGCCCTACTGCTCTCCTTTTCTGCTCCTCATCTTAAACCAGATTACAGCAGCGACCAGCCCCAACAGCCCACAGCCCATCAGTGGAACGAATGCCCGGTAGAAAGTTGAGGGCACCCCTAACGTATCCAAGTACACAAGGCGGAAGGAGCCCTCATAGCAAACATCCCACCCCCCTGCATAGATTCGCCATGTGTACACTCCACTGTCCTCTGCTGTGAGGTTGGAGATGATCAGAGAGGAATTAGAAGGTGATGTGGATACAGTCACTCTGCCCCTCAGATCCTCAGGCAGAGACACAGGTGCTTTGGCATAGTCAGAGTGAAAGTCTATAATCACAACCTTTGGTTGAAGAACTCTCTGATGGTACCACTGTATCCCATACCAATACCAAGAGTTACTCACATATTCAGTGATATTCAAGTGGACACTTTGACCAGGAGAAAACATCACATCCAAGGGGGAGAATTTGGTGCAAACATAGAGGGCAGTGTAATTCAGTGTAATTCAGTATGTAACTCCCTTTACATTCATACATAGCTTAGACTACTGTAGCAATAAATGAATGCCTATAGATGCCACTAAACACCACTAAATAGAGATTAATTCTTTCAAATCAATGGCCTTTAGTTTTACAGATATTATGATATGACATCACTGCCTGATTTATATACTATATAATACACATCCATCAGTAATCTCCACCCAGCAGATTCTGCCTGATTCATATACTATATAATACACATCCATTAGTAATCTCCACCCAGCAGATTCTGCCTTAGTTATATACGATATTATATACATCCATCAGAAATCTCCACCCAGCAGATTCTGCCTGATTTATATATTATACACATCCATCACAAATCTCCACCCAGCAGACTCTGTCTGATATATATACTATATAATACACATCCATCAGTAATCTCCACCCAGCAGATTCTGCCTGATTTATATACTATATAATACACATCCATCAGTAATCTCCACCCAGCAGATTCTGCCTGATTTATATACTATATAATACACATCCATCAGTAATCTCCACCCAGCAGATTCTGCCTGATTTATATACTATATAATACACATCCATCAGTAATCTCCACCCAGCAGATTCTGCCTGATTTATATACTGGCAGGGGGTGGAGCCTATTCCAGACTGGAAAACAGAGAACCGACTGGCGGTGGTGGGAGATTTCGGAATGCCAGACGTGGGGATTTCGGAATGCCGGAGGTGGGAAATTCGGAAGGCCAGAGATCGGGATTTCGGAATGCCGGAGGTCGGGATTTCGGAATGCCGGTGTCTAGAGCAGCAAGAGCAGGTATGCTATACACATCTATAAAAGATAGGAAAGTGATCCTGGAAGAACTTACACTAAAGCTTTCACTTCCTCTGGGTTGTAATGCTGGAATGTCACTACCGGTTTTATTATTATGATTCAGCACAGGCCAGAGTCTCGACTCCAATAAAAACACCTTTATTTATTTTACTGCAATTACACTCTTTTCTTTTAAGACATCAGAAAAAAGTTTTAGATCAACTAAACAATAACTTCAGCAACCACAATTCAGACGCTACAGCTAATTAATCAGCTCCATCAGAAAAAGAAGAGAGGTCATTATGATTATTATGTTTCAGAAAGAAAAAAGGGTAGCACTTTATAATAACCGTCTTCTATCAATGGTTATTAAATGGCTTATTAACATCAGTAAGTAGTTATTTAACTGTTAATAAATAACAGCTAACAGTTAGGCAACAGTAAATAACAGGAATTTTACAGCATAATTAATTAGTTAGTAAGTTAACAGTTAGTTTATAGTTTGTTATGATTATGAAGTAACGCTAGTACTTAAATACATGAGGGATGTCAAACAAAACTCCCACATAAGACCAACTCTCTAAACTAAACAACTAACTAACTAGACTGTGTTCAACAGCTCTATCAGACACAGCAGTGGGAGGCATGTTGAGTTCAGCCATCTCCACATCATCATAGAGGTCTTCATCTCCACTCTGCTGCCCCACTCTGCTCTGACGTCCAGAGGTCTGCTCTCCGCTTCTGCTCCTCAGCTTGAACCAGATCACAGCAGTGACCAGCCCCAGCAGCCCACAGCCCATCAGTGAAGCATACACTTTGTAGAAAGGAGAGTGCACCCCAAATGCATCCTCCTCCAGATCGGATGCAAGGCTGAACTTCCCCTGATAGCAAACAAAAATATCTTTTCCTGATTCATCCCTCTTCTTTCCATAGACTCTCCATGTGTACACCCCACTGTCCTCTGCTGTGGGGTTGGAGATGATCAGAGAGGAATTAAAAGGTGATGTGGACACAGTCACTCTGCCCCTCAGATCCTCAGGCAGAGACACAGTTGCTTTGGCATAGAGAGAGTTTGTGTCTACAATCAGGACCTTCGGTTGGAGAACTCTCTGACGGTACCACTGTATCTCATAACTATACCAAAAGTTCATGTGTTCAGTGATATTCAGTATCCCAGGCACAGACCCAAAGTCAGTCAGATGTTCAGTGATATTCAAAAGGACAGTTTGACCAGGACAAAACATAACATCCAAGGGGGAGAGTTTGGCGCAAACATAGAGATAAGTGTGATTCAATCTGTCACTCCCTTCACATTCATACCACCCAGAGTGTTGGAGTGACACAGAGGGAATGATGAGGGAGTAGTCCCCAGTCTGGCTGCCGTTTAGCTTGTAGATCACCCCCTGTGGGCGGGGACGCCCAATTCTATAGGTCCAGTAGACTTGGTCAGGCAGCTCTCCCTTTGCAATACAGGGAAGAGTCACATTCTCCTCTTCATGAGCAAAAACAAAGGTACGTCCAATATTCAGTCTCCTGTGGCTGTAACTTTGGCACTGAGCTCCTCTCCATACTGTACAGATGAAATCAGAGTCGCGCCCCCTAACCCAAGACAGTGTGACAAGAGAGGTGTTGAGATCCACCTGCAGTCGGCCCTTTAGATCCTCCACAAGTGGCTCCGGTGAGGAGTGGGTGTCCAGGATCAGAGTGTAGTTCTCTAGCTCTGAGTCATATCTGTACAGCTGCAGGCTGCTCCCGTGTCTCAGAGGAGAATCCAGACTACACAGTTCAACACTGTCACCAAAGTTCACCATACGGCCAGGTGTCTCATGACGCTCTGCACAGACAGTGAGACGGTAGTTTATGTATCCTATGATTTTTCTTCCTCTCCAGCCTTCAGCCCTGTAGTCTCCAATATGAGACATGGTGAGCTTGGACATTAGAAAATAATCATAATAGTTATTATCACAGTTGACTAGATATCCATGTGGCTGTGGTCTCACTGGCTGTGAGCAGTTGATCAGAAGCAGCAGATCTCCATCTCCATAAACCCTGTACAGCACATAGTCATCCACACTGTGGCTGTGCAGCACATTGTCATACTCACTGGAGAACTTTGGATAAAATGTAACATCCCCTCCTTCATGTCCAAATCTGAGCGTAGGATGTGGACTGAGTGTGACCCCAGTGCTGCAAAGCAGCAGGAGAAATCCACTCACACACACTGCTGACTGCATTCTGCTTCTTCTGCTGGGTTTAGTCTGTGTGTGTGTTACTCTGATGCTAGCAGGCAGACTAAAAACTCCAACAAGCTCATCCTGCCCTTCTGTCAACCGTAACTGGTGTGTGTGTGTGTGTGTGTGTGTGTGTGTGTGTGTGTGTGTGTGTGTGTGTGTGTGTGTGTGTGTGGGTCATTTAACAGATATAGATGTCCTGGATGTATCAAACTGATGTGGCTCTCCAAAAGTGTACATTAGTAGTAGTAGTAGTAGTTTTATTTTTTTCACTTATTTTTTATCTAAAAGTAAATAATTATGAGTGTGTGTGTGTGTGTGTGTGTGTGTGTGTGTGTGTGTGTGTGTGTGTGTATGTGTGTCATGTCAGTGAGCAAGAAGTGAACCTTTGTGTGTGGGGAGACGTGTGTGTGTGTGTGTGTGTGTGTGTGTGTGTGTGTGTGTGTGTGTGTGTGTGTGTGTGTGTGTGTGTGTGTGTGTGTGTGTGTGTGTATGTGTATTCTCTGGTCTCTGGTTTTTGTGTGATGTTTATTTGACCCCATTGTAATATTGCTTGTCAAATGTAAACACAGCGAATATTTGGTACATTTGACAGGCAATATTCCAATAGTGTCAAAGTAACAGAACACACTCAGAGACACATGCAGACAGTAGGTATTTGATAGTCACACATACACATACACATACACACACACACACACACACACACACACACACAGAGTAGTACACACACACATGGGAGGTATATGACACACACACACACACACACACACACACACACACACACACACACACACACACACACACATTTAAATGGGGTATAAAGGCCTGGTGTGGAGGCCTAGTTGATTTTTCCTAAAAGAGGCCAAAATGTAAATATATCTATCTAGCTCATCTACATAGACTCACTCTCTTTCTCTCTAGCTGTCAACCACAAGGCTAGTTTCCTCCTCTCACTACATGAGAGAGACTACCTCCCCAAAACACCATGTTTGGTGTTTGTCAAACACAGACACACACACACACACACACACACACACACACACACACACACACACACACTATACACACAAACACACACACACATACACACAACACACACACACACAAAAACAACACATATTTAAACCTCCTGGTGTGGAGGCCTAGTTGGCTTTTCCTAAAAGAGGCCAAGATGTAAATAAACCTAGCTCGTCTATATAGACTCACTCTCTCACACTCTCTCTATCTCTCTCTCTAGCACTCAACCACAAGGCTTACTTCATCTTCTCACATGACAGAGACTACCACTCCAAAACACCATGTTTTGTGTTTGTCTCACTCACACACACACACACACACGCACACACACACCACCTTAGGCCCGAATCACACACAAACTGCGCGTTCGCGGTGCGGGAGCGGGGCGGTCCATAAGCGGTCCGTGAGTGGTGCCTGTGGGCTTGGGCATTCACACAAGAAATTGTCTCTGCGGTGTTCTGCGCAAAGCGGCTGCCCGAGCTCTGCATTCAAAATCTATGGACACCGCGCAAGTCCCGCTTACCGCGCTGAAAACGCTTGGAAAAATAGAACTTGTTTCTATTTCATAAAAGCAGCGCGGGAGCTGCGCGGTTCACCGCTCAAAAACCGGACAGGAGCCGCGCAGAACACGCGTGCAGTCTGAATGACCTAACCTGTTAACATGTATTTTAAATGAAATCGCCCCAAAACCGTGCCCGCACCGCTTACGCGCCGCTCACGCACAGGTTTGTGTGTGAATCGGCCGTTACACTATGTGTTTGTGTGTGAAGGGCGGCATAAAATAACATTATTATTTTATTATCAGATAAATTATAATATTATAATAAAATGATGTATGATAAAATGATAAATTCTTTTGCGGTCTACTTTACACACACACACACACACACTCTCTCTCTCTCTCTCTCTCTCTCTCTCTGTGTCTCTCTCTCTTCACTATGTGTCTGTGTGTGAAGGGATGCATAAAATAATATTATTTTATTATCAGATAAATGATAATATGATAATAAAATGATAATATTTGATAATAAAATGATAAATGCTTTTGTGGTCTACTTTACATCAATAGGCTATTAGTTTATATTGATGAGTTATAATATTTATGGGGGTTTCATCTGTAAGTAAGTGGAACAGTAGTTTATTTGTTTCATCTGAAAAATCTCCACTTTGGATGCAGTTTTGAGGTGGTTGAAACTGAGGTACATATAAAGAGAGGATACAAACAGATACAAATTAATCCATGTATAATAATACAAACCTGATTCAAAATAAAGTTGTGAAATGTAATTATTGTCAGAGACAGGAGTCCGTTGGCCCTAGTAAAAGCTTTAAGGATATGCTGGATACAACAGCCACATCGTCTGCATAGAGTGTCCAGTCAGGTCTGACTGAGAATTAGTCTTTTTGATGTAGGCACAGCAAGTCTGACCACCACCACAAACAGACTTCAGGGTCATAAATTTTATGCTGGAGACCTTCCTCTCTGTAGTACACAACAGCAATGTCGTCTGCATGTTGCAGCTCCATGATGAATGTGAAGGAGATCTTGGATTTTGCTTTGAAGCGATTTAGATTGAACAGCGTGCCATCAGTTGTGTATATGACCTGGACACCAGTGGGTCGGCTGTGTCCAGTGAGGTGAAGGATGGCTGCTATGAAGATGGTAAAGAGAGTATGATGCATTTTTGTTTTCACCAGTTTCAACACTGAATGGCTCAGTCACACTACCTCGGTCTCAGAATACCACCCCTACTACTGAATATAAAACTGTGTGCTGTGTGTGTTTGTGTGTGTTTAATCTATCTACAGCAGAACACCACACTTAGCCACTGAATATAAAACTGTGTGTGTGCATAACTTAGTTTATAGCAGGACACCACCCCTACTACCAGTGTTGGGGAGTAACGAGTTACATGTAACGAAATTACATAATTTAATTACAAAATAAAAGTAACAGTAATCAATTACAGTTACTTTGAAAAAATGTGTAATTGAATTACAGTTACTTCAAGAAATATGCAGAATTACAATTTTAGTTACATGATCCCAATAGCATCTTCAGAAATATTGGCTATGTGTGCTTCATGTACAGAACATACAACATTCTCTATTTACAACTACAGCAAATGCCACTACAGCTAAAAGATACTATTCTAATACAATCATTTCTACCATCATGTTGGCAACTCAATTGTAACTGGATCTACAGTGGTCTAAGTTCCAGAAGAAAGGAGGCCTGACTGTCAGACAGAAACTAGAAACTAGAACATAGGCCTGTAGCCCATTGCTGGATATAAAAATGAACTCTATTGATCAGGTGCACACATACTGTATGAGCAATCTCAGACAAACAAACACCTGCTTAGTCAGTGATGTTCACCAAGTATTTTAACTATTTGCTCGCCATGAAATCTGACACTGCTGTGGGAGTTAGAAAGGATTTTGGCAGTGTCAGTGTTGAAAAATATGTGACCGTTAGCTCTAACATTGCCAGGATTAAAAAACTCTGCTTGACAATTGATTTATAAAAAAAAAATGTAGAAATGTAATCAAAAAGTAATCAAATGTAATTAGTTGCATTACTTTATTAAAGTAATCAAAATAATTACACTACAATTACATTTTCGAAGGGGTAACTTGTAACTGTAACGCATTACATTTCTAAAGTAACTTACCCAACACTGCCTACTGCTGAATATAAACTAGTGCAGCCCAGGTTTGGTGTTTGTCTCACACACACAGACACAGACACAGCACACACACACACACACACAAACTACAGATGTGTTTCACGAAAATGAATTAGACTGCCTTACATCAACTGGCTTTGGCACACACTTCTGGTTGTAATACAACATTAGGCCACAAGGTGACCAGTGACTTCTCTGGGAGAATAAGTCAATACTGATGTGAGCTGATATATAGTTAAGACTTATTTTAATACACTATATAAGATAATAATAGTAGAGACTTATTAAGACTTATTTTGATACACTAATAATCTTAAAGACTCCATGTGGTTTTTTGCATCCCATTGTTAGACTGTAGCACAACACTGGACCACAAGGGTGCGTCATACTACCAGTGAGTGTGTGCTCTGGGGCAGCATGTAAAAGTGAACACATATTTAACGAATTTAATTACAGCATACAAATTCATTGAAATACCAAAGCCTGAGGTGTCAGGCCCATCCATCACAAATCTCCACCTCCTCAGAGTTTAAATGGTGGAATGTCGTACTGGTATCATCATTATGATTCAGCACAGGACAGAGTCTTATCTCCAATTTTAAAAAAAAACTTTATTTATTTTACTTCAATTATACGTCTTTATTTTTTTAAAGCATCATAAAAAATATTAAGATTAAGAAAAAAATAGTAAAGAGTTGCATTTTTAAAATCAGAAAGAGCACAGGTCATCATTATGATTATTATGTTTCAGAAAGAAAAAGAGATATAGATTATGAAGTAATGCTGGTATTCTGACACGTCAAAAAAATCCCACATAAGATCTTTCTAACCAATAATATAAACAATATTGCAAATAAGGACTGCGGAGTTGAAATTTTACAAATAGCTTCTGCAACCACATTTCAGACTCTGTTCAACAGCTCCATCAAACACAGCAGAGGGAGGCGTGTTGAAGTCAGACGCTGTGTTCAACAGCTCCATCAGACACAGCAGAGGGAGGCGTGTTGAAGTCAGACGCTGTGTTCAACAGCTCCATCAGACACAGCAGAGGGAGGCGTGTTGAGTTCAGACGCTGTGTTTAACAGCTCCATCAGACACAGCAGAGGGAGGCGTGTTG
>JAODXP020007142.1:65000-68188 GCA_027497455.2 Sardinella longiceps | reverse complement strand
GTTATCAGAGCAGACACTTGCATATCTTGGTCCATCAGAAACTGCATACTCCGCTTCAGACCCTCTAGTTCACACCAAGAGCTGCTTGGGACTTCTGAGCTCTGTAAAACCAACAGATGAGTATTGATAATATATTAGTAGTTAAAGTAATAATACAAATTTCAACAACATTTCAGTTTTCTGTGACATTAACTTACTTGGACAAGTTGAACATCCAAAACTTTGTTGATTCGGTCCTCGATCAAGGAGTAGCTACCATATTTGGCACAGTGTCCAGGGGAATCTGATCTAAGTGTCAAAAAATATTTAAATTGAGAGGTTAATGCAGACACATAGCCGTGGGTTAGTTCTACATCAATGGCATAAGCTGGATCATAATACCTGCAGTCACCAGATAGGATCAGTCCACCACCAGTCTCCTTCAACTCTCTGATCATGTCCCTCTGCTCATTCCTCCAGGCCTGTACGATGGTAGGTATAGTGTATAAGCGCTGATGACGGAAAAAAGTGCTGGGGCTTATGCACTGCAGTCCAAACAGTTTCAGCATCCTGATGGTCTGAGTTGCCATGCAGCCTGAGAAGTGGATGGCACCGCTGAGTAGAAGATTACAGGCAGGCATGTTTCGGTGCATCTTCTCTTGGTTCTGCCAGTAACGCTCATATCCACAATCAGGGCAGGCCTAAGAGATCACAGAAGAGTCCAGATTCAAGCAGCCTTACAATGATGTACATTAACCCTAAATATTTATAGAACATTCACAGACTATAATTCAGCTCCCCAGACACAGGTAAGACATTACCTGTTTGACTTTAATGAACGTTCCTTGTGGGTGCATTATGTGCCCCTGGGTTGTCCCACAGCATGCAGGGCAAATGGTGAACAAGGACAGCAACTGCTTCTGGCAAACAATGAACTTGTCCCCAGGACTGAAATTGATCATAGGAAAAAATACATTAATTCTGACTATCATTTTTTTTTTTTTTTTTTACACAAACAAAAATCGTTTCCATTAATAAAAACGTCTTACTTTGGGTCATTGAGAGATTCCAACTCATCTGGTTCTTCTTCAGAGGACTGGCTCAACATCTCTTCCTCTGGATCCCATGACATATCACCAGGATGGTCGATATCAGAAAATGACATCTCCTCATCACTTAGTTCAGGACTGGCGAGTGGAGTTGAACAGCGTTTCTCAATCTTTTCGGTTTGAGTCCCCACATCCACCATTTGAGGCTTTACCTGAACAGCTTAGGTAAAGAGGTTGATCTTAATCACTGTTCACCATTATACATTCATTGGTGACAGCACTATCTAATCCAAACTATACAATTTTGCTGTCTGAAATGAGTAGATTGCACAATATTAACCGTGGGCATTATTACAACAAACACTGACACGTTAGTTAGCTACCTGATGAACGATGTAAACATCTGATGCTGCACTGTGATCCACGATGGACCACTGCTGGCTCAGGGTCCACAGTAGAGATGTCTCCATCTGCATCATCTTCAGGCTCATCAGTGGTGGTTGCACCTGCCCCATTTTGGCTAGCAGCACTCTCTCTCAAAATCTAAACACAGAAAAAAAAAGGTCACAAAAAAAAGTTCCCCTTCATCCTCAACGCCTTTCCCGTTTGTAGCCTGCGTCATGGCTCATGTCATGAACAGCGTCGCCATAAGCTAACAACAGCTATAGGTGGGCTATGTCTTCATGGTGCTAACTCCACTGGGTTTTTATAATACAGCCAATTCATTTTACGTATCATCATTGCATATCATATCATAGTTGTCTATTTGCCTCAGATGCACAAGAACCAAAAATAAGTGTCACAGGGCTGACTGCGGGAGGCTCATCTCGTGCAGCCTCAGTTTCGCGGGCTAACGTTACCCTTCACAGTGCTAAGTTCACTACGCTAAATTATTATCATGACATCCAATTAATTTAACAGATTATTAATTCTCTAATCATGAAAACATTTGTCAGACTGAGTTACCTCGCTGCACAAGAAACACTAACGATGTACAAACAGACCACATTATATTAGTACTGTAGGAATGGGTTAATGTACCCTTGGCCTTAGCCAAATGCTTGCTAATACAATAGCGTTTGAGAAATTAACTAATGCAACTCAAAATACTGCGTTGCAATATTATGGCAAATGACATCGGGTTCTAATTATATTTGGTTACTAAGAAATTAACAAGCAATGTCAAAATCATTGTGAGCCAATCTTTAAAACTTACTGTGCAGATCTCCCGTTTTCGGAGCGCAGATTCTCTGCTAGTAGTAACGTTAGTGACCTCTTCACTTCTGCCCCCGACCGACTCCAATGGTGGTGGATTTGCATGGATTGATGGTACAGCCGAATTTGTGAGCCTTATCCTCTCTTTTGCACGAAATCCCAGGCGAAATTCCATGACATCTCCTTGATTGTAGCTGTCTGGTGTGAAGTGCTTTTCACATATCACCGAGTGTGCTGCCACTGAAGAGACGGCGAAATCACTTCTCTTCACCTGGACAAAACGTATCCAAGCACGGAAATCTTTGTGTTTTTTGTTTGGAAATCGGTGGACCCGATGGCCAGACAAGTTGGAGTTGGAACATCCAAAACAAACACAAGAATTCACCATTGTCAAAAGCTAAAACTATCTCTCTTTACTCAAACACAACGACCGCTATCTTCTCTCAACCTCACCTCAGACTTCATAAACCCACAGTGGGAATTCGGGCAGAGGCGCCAATGATCACCGGCTGCTACGTCATATGACGTGTTCACTGGGGAAAGGACTTTTTATTTTAGAATCTTAGAATTGGCACACTTTCTCCTCAATTTCTGCCCAACGGTCTTGCCGAAAACATATATTTTTAAAAAATTATATTTAAAATAACATTTTCACAGAAGATTATGTGTAAATTTGATAATAAAATCATATTGCACGTTGCTCTTTAAACCTTGGTTAAACACCAGACCACAACAGATCCTTAACCATACATGGATATTTGTGTGTGTATGTGTGTGTGTGTGTGTGTGTGTGTGTGTGTGTGTGTATGTGTGTTTCTTTAGACAGGTGGATGTAACCAGCAATCAAGTTCAAGTTTATTAGCCACATCAACAGTATAAAAAATACAGTTGCTAGGAATGTGTGGGTGTGCTCCGGTGTGCTCACACATTCAACACTACAACTAG
>JAODXP020007142.1:55000-60000 GCA_027497455.2 Sardinella longiceps | reverse complement strand
TTAGGAAGCAACACACACACACACACACAATTAGGAGACGTGGGGAGGCATCAGTGGAACGAGTTGTCTTCATATCCCAACAGCACTCAGCACACGAGCACAGGGACAGCATAATTAGTTTAGGCAATGTGTGTGTGTGTGTGTGTGTGTGTGTGTGTGTCTTGAGTGGGTGGAGGGGGTTGTGATGAGATGACAGTTTGAGAATTGGGATATGTTTTTCTTGCTACCACGGACTCTTCACCAATTTGTGTGTGTTCAGTTACATGCCACACACACACACACACACACACACACACACACACACACACACACACACACACACACACACACAACTCATGAATCTCTTCCCTGCACTAATTAGTCTCTGAGTGTGTGTGTGTGTGTGTGTGTGTGTGTGTGTGTGTGTTTAACTGTAAACAGACAGAATGTTGAAAAGTATACAGCGCCTATGCACTCCAGATTTGAACATTCTGCCCTTGAACATGCATCCCTCCCTCTCTCTCTCTCTCTCTCTCTCTCTCTCTCTCTCTCTCTCTCTCTCTCTCTCTCTCACACACACACACACACACACACACACACACACACACACACACACACACACACACACACACACACACACTCATGGATAAGTAAACATGGCAAACAGTGCAGGGTTCTCCGGTGTGATTAGAAATGAAAGCAGGCTGCTGCTGCCTCTGTGTGTCTGATCACTGATAGCTGATGCAGGATGACTTTGGAAAAACACAAATTGGGGTGAGGGTGAACTCTATTCAGCACTAACACACACACACACACATACATACATCACACACACACATGCTCATCATCACACACACACACACACACACACACTCCTTTGCAAATCCACTTGCCGCTTTCTCTCTCTCTCTCTCTCTCTCTCTCTCTCTCTCTCTCTCTCACACACACACACACACACACACACACACACACAAACACACACACTCCCTCACAACTTCCCTCAGCGCTCACACACAAACACACACACTCCTTTGCAAACCCACTCAGCGCTCACACACACACACACACAAACACACACACACACACACACACACACACACACACACACACACACACACACACACACACACACACACTCCTTTGCAAACCCACTCAGTGCTCATACACACACATACACAAAAACACACACTCCTTTGCAAACCCAGTCAGCACTCACACACACACACACACACACAAATAGACACACTTCACTCAGTGCTCAGAACATTGAGTATCAGCAGAGCTGTCAAACATGTACTGTAGGAAACAATTAAAAAAAAATTATAAGCTGACACACACACACACACACACACACACACACACACACACACACACACACACAGACAAAGAAACTTACGCAATTAATAAAACGATAAGGTGATACAGTATATGCATGCAGTTTCCAATGCACGCACACTCACATTCACACTTTCTCTCTCATACACACACACACACACACACACACACACACATACACACACAATTAAAAATGATAAGGTGATATGTGCAACATCCAACGCACACACACCCTCACATTCACCCTCTTTCTTTCACACTCACACACAATTATAAAAAAGATAAGGTGATACGTGTATGTGCAGCCTCCAAACATTCTCTCTCTGTCTGTCTCTCCCTCTCTCTCACACACACACACACACACACACACACACACACACACACACACACACACACACACACACACACACACACACACACACACACACACACACACATTCTGAAAGGCTTTGTTTTAAGCGTCCAGTATCGTGAGATTATATTCTAGTTGCCTAGATTGGGCAACAACACAGGGAGTGTCTGAGCAGTGTTGGCCTTGGCATGCCGTCTCTCTCTCTCTACACACACACACACACACACACACACACACACACACACACACACACACTAGTATGCATGAAGCGCATGAGCGTGCTTCCTGTAGTGGACGGAGGTGTGAGAGTATAGTCACTATGGATGAGTATGCACTCTGACTGCTATACTAGCTAGCCTGGCTTTCTGGCGTTCCAGTCAAGTTGCACGGTTAGAAGCCTGGAGACCTGGGTTTGAGACGGTCTTTGGTATTTTTTGCCCTCAATGGTGCCTTCCAGGCAGCACTGCCTTCAAGGCACTACTCCACTCAGTGTAGGGTTTAGGATGAGGGTTGAGGGGGTTAGGGTTAAGGAATAGGATAAAGGTAATGCCTTTTGGGCTGTGCTGCCTGGAAGGTGCCGTTGGAGGCAAAAAACACCATTGAGCGGTTTGAGACTGGGTGGGGTCACTGCTTTCTCTCTATGCTTAGGCCTTGATGAAATATATATACTATTTATACAAAAATATTCTTGTAATACACACACATACACACACACACACACACACACACACACACACACACATACAAACACACACACACACATGTATGTCTAGTCACTTACCTTCACTACGGATCCTGGTGATAGAACCTCTGCCACAAGTGGCCTCTCTACACACACACACACACACACACACACACACACACATATATGAATATGTTGTCTGTGAAAAGAATAAAAGACAACAGCTCTCTCCTTTAATTAGCCACATTCCATATTTAGAGCGTCTTCGGCGTTCCGATGCATTGTCCTGGTGTTCCATCTGCTCCTCAGTGGGCGGAATCCTTTCAGCCTTCCGACGCCTCTGAGCAGAACATCCCTGAAGTTCCGCCACAGCCAACTAGCCTTCTCTTTTAATTAGATTCCACACGCCGCACCAGCCGCACAAAGCATTGTTGCATTAGGCTCTACGCTTCCACCACGGCTATTAATATGACTCACTCACTCGCTCGTCATCATCATCACCTTCATCATCATTATAATCATCTTCATCATCATCATCATCATCATCATCATCATCACAAACTTTTACAAAGCATTGTTGCATTAGCCTCTGTGCTTCCACCATGGCTATTAATATGACTCATGCTCTCGTCATCATCATCATCATCATCATCATCACCTTCATCATCATTATAATCATCATCTTCATCATCATAAACTTTTACTTTGAGGAAGTTATTTTCACTATGAAAGTGTGTGTAGCCTTGTGTCTTAGGAGGGCCAAAACAAACAGGACACGGGGGCCCTTCACCTCCCATAAACACCTAGGTGAACCACAGTGTTATAATCTTCAAGCATCTTTTATTAATATAAATATTTGTGTTGAACTTACAGTTGTCTCACTCCAGTACCGTAATATTTTATTGAAAAACACCACCAACTAAATTCATTCGTTCATACTAAGATGAATAAACATCTTAACCCTTGCGGACTGGGGCCCCAGGCAATTGCCTGGTTTCCCTCACCTATTGCGATGGCCCTTGTGTTTGTCTGTGGCTGTGTGTGAGTGTATCCCCGTGTGAGGCCGCTCCCACAGAGGGAGAGAGATGGAGCAGCTAAGCTGGAGAGATTCTAGTTTAGCTAGTTTCTTTGACAGAAGCAGCAGAAGCGGTGATGGCCGTCATTAAGTTATTATGGCCATGAGATTATACCAGCAGCCGGCAGAGCAGCAGAGGCCATTTTGTGCCGGGCTGACCGTAATGGCCGCCGTGGAAGACTAGTTGCTCATCTCCAGGATGTAATTGGCTAATTAAAGGCCCATGAACGCCTGTGTGTGTGTGTGTGTGTGTGTGTGTGTGTGTGTGTGTGTGTGTGAGAATCATCACATCCACTCGATCGCAACATGTGCCCCAGGAGGACACGAATGAGTTGATATTGCACTCAAAGGAAAATAAAACAGAATCTTCGCTCTTCAAGAAGGGAGAAAAACCATCTGGACCAATCTGGAATGGAATGATTTCTTAGCATAAGGAGGGAATGATGATCGTGTTTCTAAGATGTTTTGACAACAGAGGAACATGTCCTAATGCCTATGCTGCCTTAGAAGGCACTATTTCTCTAATAGTCTGAAAAGCTGTGTCTGGAATGATAACATGATTCCTTCTAAGGCAGCGTTCACTGGCAGCATAGCATCAAGACAGGTCCCGATTCAAACAAGTGCATACAAATTGTGTCTTGGGCATCTATGTATCTAACGCACTGACTTCAGCGTTCAAAATCCTATGGAATTATGAAGTCAGTGTCTATGTAGACTGTTTAGTCTGCCAACTGTCGTTAGACCAAACTCAATGCTGGGCGAAGCTCAACACAGAACCTGTGGTTAATTTATAGACTGCCTCAATAGCACACACACACAACAACACGCAATACACGTAGGATAGCACTGCGACCAATCATTGGAACAAACAAGATGTAAAGGCCAATTCAAAAGATCTCAAATCTGGCCTAAGCCCGCCCAACCACTCTCCAAACACATACACCTGTAATCTCCTTGGTGCTTAAGTCAGAAAAAGTGCTTAGCTCGGATAGCTCCGTGCATTTCAGCCTGTACTAAGCACTTTTTGGCCTTACAAAGTAAAAAACTTTGTAAGGCCAAAGGAGAATACCACCCATAAAGCGTTGTGATTGGTGAACACCAACAGTGTCCAACCAAAGACATCGGAACCTGCAGAAACCTGTTTCAGGGATTGATTAAAAAAAAAAAAAAACATCTGGGTAACTATTGACCAAAGCATTAAATAGCGTTTTCTATTCATATTAAACACAGGCCTCTACTGTGTTTGGTTTTGCCCTGTTCTGCCAACATTTACTACAGTAGGTATATCAGAAGTCTATCAACTATGTGTGCCAAGACTAGCCAACAGCAGCTATTAGACAGAAATGAGCTGCACCTAGTTTGCAGGCAAACTGTTGACCAATCAGAGGACTCCGAGCCCAGTGGTCACAGTCTTCTATATGTGAGTCATGTTTTAATGAACAGGATCTGAGCAACATGATGACACTCGCAGTCTCGCACGACAGCTCACAAACTTGTAGCCAGTGCTGAAGGAGTAGGAATGTGCCCACCAATTCCAACTAAATCTACTGTACCTACGCCTTTTACACACACACACA
>JAODXP020007142.1:42500-45000 GCA_027497455.2 Sardinella longiceps | reverse complement strand
ATGGCCCTAGCCCAACATGCTAAATTTAAAGCACATCATTTGTCAATGAACAGAACACAATTGGATAGAAAAAGTGGTCATAGTGATACTTTGGTGATGATCAAGCCCAATGTACCAAACTCAAAATTCTGCAATTCAAGACAAGTCCAGTTTATTATTCCCTAGAGGGAAATTAAGTTCCAGCCAGTCATTTAAAAAAAAGACACATTGAAATGAACAAATAAATAAACAAGTACCATATAGGTATTCACCAGTAGTCAATAAAGAAACACAAACACAAACAGTAAGCACCTCACCAACATTGAAGTATTTCTTTAGGGTTGAAAGTTACAGAGTTTCTCAAATTCACTTTCCATGATGCATAGATGTGTCTTTTCAAGGTCCAAAGCGACTGCGACTGCGACTATGAAATCTGTACCTGGCTTGGGACCTATTCCTTATCACCTTGAGTAGGTGACTGAAAGAAAAAGACATTGTAGGCCCATTAGCTCAGTGAGCTCAGGCCTAGGAGCGCAAAGCGAAGACCATGAGATCGCAGGTTCAAAACCCGTCTCCGGCACTCGCCTTCTCAGTGGCCAAATCTTCCAAGGTAAGAAGAGACAACTGTGTCTGCTTCAACGAGGTGACCCAAAAATCATGTGTTCAAAATGCCATAGTCAACTTCACAATAGTTTCCTCATTGTCATAGTCACACATGCGTGATGGCCCTAGCCCAACATGCTAAATTCAAAGCACATCATTTGTCAATGAACAGAACACAAATGTATTGTGGTCATAACAATACTTTGGTGATGATCAAGCCAATGTGCCAATGTGCCAAACTCAAAATTCTGCAATTCAAGACAAGTTCACTTTATTATTCCATAGAGGGAAATTAAGTTCCAGCCAGTCATTTTACAAAAAAGACACATTGAAATTAACAAATAAATAAATAAATAAACAAGTACCATATAGGTATTCACCAGTAGTCAATAAAGAAACACAAACAGTAAGCACCTCACCAACATTGAAGTATTTCTTTAGGGTTGAAAGTTACAGAGTTTCTCAAATTCACTTTCCATGATGCTTAGATGTGTCTTTTCAAGGTTCAAAGCGACTGCATTTCAATCCTGTCCTCAATCAATTTCACCTGTCCTCATCATTCACACCTGAATTCCATTTGCAATCCTATGCAGAGCCAATACACACAAAAAAAACGAAGACAGACAGTTTTGCTGAGTCTGCGTAGCGCAGGGGTTTGGTTGCCGCCAAGCATGCGGAAGGTCCCAGGGTCATATCCCAGGTGAAGCAACAAAAATATGAGCTGGAGTAGGGGCAGAGGTGGTGTTATAATAACTCCAAAAGACTCCAAAGTCTCACATCACATTAATACACTCATTCACATCTTTTCTTAAATGCCATTGATGTCCAAAATTCACAAACTCACTGAAGTTACAGAGTTTCTCAAATTTACTTTCTATGATGCTTATGTCTTTCCAAGGTTCAAAGACATTGCATTTCATTGCTGTCCTCAATCAACTTCACCTGTCATCGTCACTCACACCTGAATTCCAGTTATAATCCCTTGCACAGCACAATACACAGGAAACCAAGGTCACATGTAATGTGTGGGACTGCATAGCGCAGTGGTTTGGTTACCGTCTAGCATGCAAATGGTCCCAGGTTCGCAACAAAAAATAGTTGGGCAGGAGCAGAGGACAGAGGGGCCAAAGGCCCTAGTCCAAGTGCCCATAGCTTGGACCCCGCTCATTGCCGCTAGCGGCTATATTTATTTTATTTTATTTTTAAATTTCATTTGTTATTTTATCTATTTCCTCAATTTCATTTCCACATACTGAATGTAAGGTACTTTGGTTGTAAATGCTTTACAATGCTATACAAATACATTTTACCGACTTACTTACTTAGCCTACTTACAGCAGACGAACCCTCAACTAAACCTCCAACTGCATTGCTGTATGAATCTGAATGTCAAATCAATCCTCCAGTTCATTTGAATAATAATTCATCCATGGACGGGAAAGAATTGTAATTAACATGTGAAATGAAGGAACAGTTTTTCTAACAGAAGGACAGATGAATTATGGAAATTCACGCAAGCGGAACGAGCGTGTCATTGGACCATACGCAAACTTTGAGGAGAAGAACCCACCATATTTCCATAATTACAATAATTATTTTCACAGAGGAAACTGCAGAAATTAGTTATTAACTACACCACTCAAAGGAATTAAAAGAACACTTTAAACTGAAACTAATAACATCATATCTCAACAAAAAAAAAAAAAATAAATAAAAAAAAAAAAAAATATATATATATATATATATATATGTTGGAAACAGACAAAGTGTACTGTTCTCATCTAGCATGAAACAGCAAGTCCTCCGGAAAATACAACACTCTGACTGTTTCTTCTCCAAGGAACAGTCAGAGTGTTGTATTTGGATGGATTTAATGAAGAAAAGGTAAATCTGCAATAAATACAGACACACAGGTATA
>JAODXP020007142.1:17500-22500 GCA_027497455.2 Sardinella longiceps | reverse complement strand
CACCAGGATGGCCAGCCCACCTCCCACAGAGGAGCAACCCGAAGTCATCCTTCTCATGGACTCGAACGGCAAGTTTCTCAAGGAGAGGAAACTTTTCCCACAACAACGGACAAAGAAGATATGGTGTCCCGACACAAAGAAGGCTCTCGAAATACTTACAACCGAACAGTTGGGCAGCCCCAGTCATATTATCATTCATACGGGCACCAATGATCTTCGAACCCAAGAAGAGCGGGTGGCTGTGTCCATTAGGCAGGTAATAGAAATGGCCTCTGCCAACTTTCCTGACTCCAGGATTGTCATTTCTACTCTGCTGCCGAGGAAGGACTTCCATCCGGACACCATTAACTGGGTCAACGCCAGCATATCAAGAGACTGTGAAATTAAGCCAAATGTTTTTCTGGCCGAACATCCTGCCTTAACCATAGACAGTCTCTTTGATAATGTACACCTGCATAAAAAGGCTGTAAGATCTTTTGCAAAGACTTTGAAGGACATCGCTCTCAATCGCATGATGCATAGCCCTACACCACAACAGAGCACACCACATCCTCAACGGAAACAAGTTCATCCATCACAACAACACCGGGCCAGGGAAGGTGTCAGACCTCTACAATCCAGTCACCCTTCACCCAGACACACCAAACCTCCAGCCCCCAGCCAGCCTAATCGTCTGGTTCAGCAGAAGCAGAGGTCGCTTGTGGATGAGGGAAAGCTGAGCTATGCTCAAGTGGCTTGCAGAGCATCAGTCCTAGAACCTACAACAACCCACGGCCCACCCCTATCTCACATACCACCATCCACTACCACAGAATTGAAAGAGATTCAACAGATGCTCAGCAGACTCTGCTCTCATCTCATCGGTCAGTGAGAGAGAAAAAAAAAAAATTGTTAAAAAAAAAAAAAAAAAAAAAATGTAATGTATGCATGTGAGAGTATGTGAGTTGTGTGTGTGAGAGGTTCATATTCTAGCCTATGTGTGTGTGTCTGTGTGTGTGTGTGTGTGTGTGTGTGTGTGTGTGTATATGTATGTGAGTGAGTAGGTGAGAGTATTTGTGCGTGTGTGTGTGTGTGTGTGTGTGTGTGTGTGTGTGAGTTGATGTGTATATAGTTTTTTTTATCATTACTGATTACCTTTGTGTGTGTGTGTGTGTGTGTGTGTGTGTGTGTGTGTGTATGTGTCTTAAACTGCCTGTGAATGTGCAGATGTGTGTGTGGGAGACTGTATCGCCGTATCCCCTAGTGTGTGTGTGTGTGTGTGTGTGTGTGTGTGTGTGTGTGTGTGTGTGTGTGTATATATGTATTTATGTATGTGTGTATATGTGTATATGTGTGTGTGTGTGTGTGTGGGTGGGTGTGCGTGTGTGTGTCTGTATTGTAGTGTATTAAGTGTTTGTGTGTGACCTGATATATTGTCTGTGTGTGTGATAGGATCAGTGTATGTATGCAGTATGTTTGTGTATACAGTATTTGTTAAGTATACTTAAATGACACATGTGCATGTGTGTATGTGTGTGTGTGTGTGTGTGTGTGTGTGTGTGTGTGTGTGTGTGTGTGTGTATATGTGTGTGAGTGAGTGTATGTGTGTATGTGTTGTATGTTTATGTGTATATGCTAATTATCTAAGTGATGCATGAATGTGTGTGTATGCTCATGTGTGTGTGTGTGTGTGTGTGTGTGTGTGTGTGTGTGTGTGTGTGTGTGTGTTAGTAAATACATAGGGATGTATATGCATACCTCTATAAATGATAGTTCTGCCATGTTTCAATGTTTATCTCAAATCTCTAAAACAGTTAATGCATAATTATACTCATTTTTTTTCTTTTTGAATATTTAGAACCAGGACCGATATTTAATCTTAAAAGTAGAAATTCACATTTATAATCTTGATTTTGTTTTGGCAAATGATATTAATGCCATGACATCACTTAAAATTACAAGTTATAATATTCAAGGAATACACTCTTCTGCATTTGGACAGAAGACTAGTGATATTGATTTTGTAAATATTATAAATAATTCTGATTTATTCATAGCGATTGAAACATGGAGTAAGACTGATGAAGGAAATTATTCCATACCAAACTATAGAGATGTGCATATACCATCTATTAAGCACTCTAATATCAAATGTGGCAGGAATTCAGGAGGAATTATAGTTTGGTTCAAAGAATCCATAAAAAATCACATTAAAACAGTGAAGATAGGATTATATTATGTTTGGCTTAAACTTTCAAAAGAAATTACATTCTCCAACCAGGACACCTATTTATGTGCATTATATATCCCACCATATGAATCACCTTATTATTCTGACAACATGTTTGAAAACCTAAAGTCAGAGATAATTGAATTCCAATCTCATGGGAAAATATTATTAATAGGAGACTTTAATGCACGGACTGGAAATGACCCAGATCACATTGATTCATGCGGTCTTAAATATATACCAGCTCTCCAACAAAACAATACAGTGACTAGACCTAGACACACATTTGACAATATAATCAACAGACATGGCAAGGAACTCCTGCAAATTTGCAAAATGTTGGGCCTGTACATTGTTAACGGCAGAACAAGGGGAGACTCTCTGGGCAATTTCACCTACTCTTCATCCCTAGGCAGCAGTGTGGTGGATTACGCCATCACTGATTTAGATTCATACCAAATCAATTATTTTATGGTAATGCCACAAATACCTCTCTCAGACCACAGTCCCATTACAATCAGCCTTAAGAAAAATCCTAATCTAGAAAACCCAAAACCAACATCGCCCCTACATCCAGTCAAAATAGAATATATATGGACCAACAACAATTTAGAACAGTATAAAAATCATCTAAACTGCATCAACATAGAAAACATGACATACTCATTCCTATTCACCAGATTTGAAAAAACTAAAGAAAATGTCAACCTTGCTACTGAAACACTGACATCCATATTCTTCACTGCAGCCAAACAATCTTTAAAGAAAGTAAAACATGTAACTAATAAGAAAAAAAGAAAAAGAAAGGCTGATACAAACAAAAACAAGTGGTTTGATAAAGACTGTCAAACACTTCGGAAAGAATTGAGATCATATTCAAATGGCAAACACAGAGACCCCGCAAACGAAGACATTAGAACAAAATATAACCAAACCCTTAAAGAGTATAAATCACTACTAAGACATAAAAAAGCTGACCACATCAAAAGCCAACTACAACACATAGAAAGTGCACTTGATCAAAATTCATTTTGGGATTCATGGAGGAACCTAAACAAAACCGAAAAAGAAAATCTTATACCACTAGTCAACAGCAAAACATGGACTGAACATTTTGAAAACCTATACCAAAATGAGGAACTAAATCCTGAACAAAAATCCTTAAAATCTCAATTAGATCATCTCGAAAAAAGTGAAAAGGACTCTTTAAATCAATTGGACACTATTATAACATTGCAAGAATTGGAAGCTAAATTAAAAACCCTAAAGAACAAAAAATCATGCGGCATAGACCAAATTTACAACCAAATGCTGAAACACAGTACACCCAAACTAAAAGAAGCAATTTTGAAATTGTTTAATTTGATATTGTCAACAGGCCATTTTCCAGATCAATGGAAGATTAGTCAAATAACGCCAATCTACAAACATGGCGATAAATTTAATCCGGCCAACTATAGAGGCATTTCACAAGGGAGTAACCTTGGGAAACTATTCTGTGGCATCTTAAATAACAGGCTAACCAATTACATTGAAAATAATAACATTCTTAATGCATCCCAGATAGGTTTCTGTAAGAACAATAGAACAACAGATCATATATATACATTACACACACTCATAGAAGAACATGTACAAAAAGTTAAAAGAGGAAAAATATTTGGATGCTTCATAGACTTCAGCAAAGCTTTCGATTCGATCTGGCACGATGGACTTATGCTTAAATTAATAAACATTGGCATTGGAGGAAAAACATATGAAGTTATCAAAGATATGTATGAAAATAATAAGTGCTGTGTAAAAATAAACAACAAACAAACAGACTATTTTCAACAAACAAAAGGAGTCCGACAGGGTTGTTGCCTTAGCCCAACTCTATTTAACATTTATATTAATGATCTAGCCACCACAATCGAAAGATCCTCCTCCTCAGGGCTGAAACTTTTAGATCAGGACATTAAATGCTTGCTTTTTGCGGATGACCTCCTTTTACTTTCTTCAACTGCTTCTGGACTACAGGAAAGCCTTAACACCCTCAACAAATACAGTACAACATGGGCCCTCCCCATAAACCTAGAGAAATCAAAAATTATGATTTTTCAGAGAAAACACTCAAAGATGAATTGTAAAGAAAACTTCAAAGTCGGCAATCAAACACTCCAACAAGTACAAAAGTATTGTTATCTAGGACTAACAATCTCATCTACAGGGCAATTTGACAATGCAATTAAAGACTTAACTGATAAAGCAAGAAAAACCTATTACACATTAAGAAAATCATTACTCAAATATAATCCCCCCACAAGACTTTGGCTAAAGTTATTCGACTCCCTTCTAAAACCAATACTGCTGTATGGAAGTGAAATCTGGGGTACAAAATACAAGGATAAACTGGACACGTGGGAAAAAAGTCAGACCGAGATATTTCATCTTGAATTTTGCAAAAACATCCTTGGGGTAAACAGGAGCTGTCCAAACATGGGGTGCAGGGCAGAACTAGGAAGATACCCTCTGCTGATTGACATCCATAAAAGAGCAGCAAAATTCTGGCACCATTTGCAAATTAGCAAACCAGAAAGGTACCACCACACGGCTGCAAAATTGTGGAGTAGCCACCCAGAGAGAGACCCCCTAAATTACTTAGTCCAAAAACACAAACTTAACAAAAGAGAAATGAACTTAGCCTCAAAATTGAAACAACTAGAAAAGAATGCTAAAGACAATTATATTATCAATTGGAATGAAAAAACTAGACAAATAAGTAAATTGAATATATATAGAGAAATTAAAA
>JAODXP020007142.1:10000-12500 GCA_027497455.2 Sardinella longiceps | reverse complement strand
TAATAGTCAGGAAATTACGGTACATGTGTCTCTTTGTAACACTGAAACAGTAACTGTGTGTGATTCAACATGTGTTGGATCTCTGTTACATTCAAACAAGAACTGTGTGTGATTCAACTAGTGTTGGATCTCTGTTACATTTAAAGGTCCACTGTGTAACTTTTTTACCTAAGTGGTGGAAGGCTACAGGGAGCGCTGGGTATTTGCAACTACGATTAGCCTACAGGGTTTAGATGGAGCTAGAGAATTTGGGTTTTTTCCTAGATAGCCTTTTTCATGTACTACGTCCTGAATAAGGTTAACCTATAGCTGTTTTCTGCTGTGACAGGGCGGGGGATGTATTAAAAAAAATCTCGAACCTGATTGGAAAATTCAATGTGCGTGTCATGTACTACTTCTACGAGACTACTACTTCTATGCTACGTCATACCTGTTAACACCCCGCCCCACGATTGTGATTGGATCTATGGCATAGAGGCGGCCTTGAGTATGGGGTAATCAAAGACTTCGGGCTCAACAAGCCACGCCCAGACCCTCGTGCGAGCTCACGAAGTTGAACGAAGATGCACGAAGCGCAAAGGGTCTGCGTGAGAACCAGGCTAGAATAAGGTGACAATTCTACGAAATTTGACTGTAAAAGAGTTGCAGAACACAGCTTTAAGGGCCACTCACATAACGATGATGATAACTATAACGACAAATAAATATTGCTCTAATTCATACCTGGGCAAACAAAGGCCTGGGGGCCAGATGTGGCCCGCGGAGCTATCTAATGCAGCCCGCAGAGCCTTCCCTAAAAATAGAATAATTTCCCATTTAGTCATGGTGACTTAGATTATAGGCCTTATTTATCAAATGTGTTGTATGATCATGGAATGCAAATTCCACCCTTTTAAACCTGCATATTAACATGTCCTCTGAAGAAAGTGAGGCTAATGGCTTGAGACTTGCCGATTTACAGCTTTAAGGGCCACTCACATAACGATGATGATAACTATAACGATAAATAAATATTGCTCTAACTAATATGAATGATAACATTCACAGTCACAACAATAACGACAACAATATGTGCAATGAGATCATTTGGGATGACTTTCTGAGCGATTTTTAGAATGGTAAAAGCTTAACAGCCAATCTGAAACCATGGAATTTTAGACATTAATTCATTCACATGAAGACAGACCTAGATTACTGTAGGTCATTAGTCAGTGTGGACTGAAATATCATTATAGTTAATTATCTATAGTTATTTATGTTAATTATTAGTGTTCTAGGTATGAACAGACCTTTATTCTCTACTATATGACAAGATGCATCTGACACCGTGATTGTGTTCATGGGTAGGTGTGTCTGTGCACCTGTTTGCACACGCGCACACACACACACACATACAAACTACTAGTCTCCAAAGGGACTGATTGCAATCACCATTTTATTCCACCAGCACCAACAGAAAGATTTCTCTTTGTAAGAAACCACATGTAGTCCTCTCTCTCTCTCTCTCTCTCTCTCTCTCTCTCTCTCTCTCTCTCTCTCTCTCTCTCTCTCTGTGTGTGTGTGTCCATCTTTTCTTCATTTTATCTCGCCTCTCTCTTCCGGCCACTTTATTCTTCAATTATCTTTTACTTACAACGAGGGGTGTGTGGGTCAGGGTCACTGATTGCTTTCATATTCAACCTGTTTGAAATCACACACACACACACACACACACACACACACACACACACACACACACACACACACACACACACACACACACACACACACACACACACACACACACACACACACACACACACACACACGATATTGTTAAATGCCCTGGCATGCGGTATGCCTCCAAAGGGTTTCAGCTCAAAAGCTTTTCCACTATTAGCAGTATTATCTGCTCAAACAGAGATAATTAAGCTAATTATTGTTTAGTTGCTCAGCACATTAAGCGCATCTGCTGCTCTTGTTTTGTAAACAATTCTCACCGTTGTTGACCTCTGCTACAGCCAACACACACACACACACACACAATAAGAGTCTTTCCAGAAGGAGTGAAGCGCTCCCCACAGAGTTGTCCTTGAGTAACACACACACATAGGGAGAGAGAGTTATCTTCCCTCTCAGTGGATATTCAGTCGCACATAAGCAACTCTTCTCATCACACATCTACATTCCTCCATGGTTTAGCTATTAGCTTGTGTACTGGACTGTGTGTGTGTATTTGGTTATCGATAAGTATAAGATATAGTGTGTGTGTGTGTGTGTGTTTATGTATATTAGTGTGTTGTAAGTAGATATCAGTGTGTGTACTCCTGTGTGTGTTATATTTCACTGTGTGATTGTGTGTATCTGTATGATGATTTATGTCTGTCATTAGGTGTGTGTGTGTGTGTGTGTTCTGTGATTCTGTGTGCATGTATTTGATGTGTGTGTCTGTATGTGTATTTCTGTGTGATATTCTGTGTCTGTGGGTCTGAATCATTCTCCAAAGGACTCTCTTCACCTG
>JAODXP020007142.1:0-5000 GCA_027497455.2 Sardinella longiceps | reverse complement strand
AAGCATATCTCTTTTAGATAAAGTATTGAACGCTTGAAAAGTAGCATTACAATTACGCATAGAAATGGTAGAAAAGTTTCATTCATGTATAGCATTGGCTAACGTTAGGTTAGTGGCTGGTCTGACACCGTATACTTTACAACTAAAGTGTATTTTTCACACGATAAAATACATACACTTACAAAGTGCAAAGCAGCAAATAGTTGGTTTGTTTTACCACTTTTTAAGCGTGAATAGTGTTACTTACCTCAGTAGACATGTTGTCGGTCTGTTGTAAAGATTAGTTGTAAATCCAGCGTGAGCAGAGGCATGAGACTGTATCGATAGCAACAGCAGTAAAGCGTCCGGTGGGAAAGGATTTACGACAGTGTGTCGTAGGGTCTCGCGTAATTACACGTAGCAGCGCCATCTACAGCTTTGGGGTGCACAGTGCATACACAAAAACGGAAAAAAATACAGAGACTTGCTGAACGTGGCTTTAATATTTTATCTGTTAATATTATACAGATATTGATTTTATATGTTAATATTATACCAATATTGATTTTATCTGTTGATATTGTTAGTCATAATATATAATACTCCGAACCTTAGCTTGAGCACATTTCCTTAACTGAATATTAGTAGCTTAAAAGGAATCCCGCACACTAACCATTACGCAAGCAAAATATTTATTAAAGATTAAGAAAATACAACCTTTTGGTCTTCGACCTGATGAAGGTCTAAGACCGAAAGGTTGTATTTTCATGCTTCTAATCCATGACCATACGGTCTTCTCCAATGCACCCGACCGAGAAAAAGAGTCTTCATCACCACTTAACTGAATATTAGCAGTTTGAATCAAATACCCCAAGAGAGTCACTCACTAGGAATATCTTGCAGTTAGATTTTGAATCATTCCTTGCTCTCTCATGTACACACACAAACACACACACACACACACACACACACACACACACACACACACACACACACACACACACACTTCTAAAGGCCATCCAAGGACATTCACTCACCTCATCTCCAGCCCTGCGGCGTCACACTTACTGTAAGCAGAGGCTGAAACATCTCAAAAGCATTTTGGCTTGGAAGGCAGAGAACACCCGAAAGAGAATGACACAGGGACAGTTCTAAGCATAGACCAACTAGGGCACCAAATATCAAAGGGGCATCACAATACATTTATTACTTATTATTACCTCCGCCAAGGAGGTTATGTTTTGCTTGGCGTGTGTGTGTGTGTGTCTGTGTGTGTGTGTCTGTGAGCAACATAACTCGAAAAGTACTGCAGAGATTTGGATGAAATGTTTGGACAACGTGTGTATTAGGACAAGTAAGAACTGATTCAATTTTGGTAGCGATCGGTGATCCAGAACACCATATGTGACCACATTGTCTTGGCGGAGGTCTGCGCTCTCTGAGAGCTTTTCTAGTTTTCTTTAGTTTTGTCCACTAGTATTTGTAGAAAAGAAAGAGGGGCCAAAACTCATATCTGGCCAAGGACAATGAAAAGGCTATAACTGGCCCTGGTATGACTATCACCTTTGAGCAATTAAAAGCAATAAAGCATTTCAGTAAAATTAATTATTTAAATAAACAGACAACAGATTATTAATAAGACTCTCAGACCGGATCACTTCTTTCTTTCCTTGTTTATTTATTCATTCATTTATTTATTTATTTATTGCTGTGCGTTTTTTGTTGTTGTTTATTGTTGACTGCTTCACAGAGCACACACTGCCTAATAAGGAAGCTTCTTCCTCGTCCCTTATGAGAAGTCACACTTCTCTCTCTCTCTCCCTCCATCCCCCCTCTCTCTCTCCCTGTCTCTCTTTTTCTTTCTTTTTAATTCCCTTTCTTTTCCAACGCCCTCGTCTTTCCATTTTCCCCCACTAAGCTTCTGGCCTTTCTGATAATTACTCATCCTTTGGTGAAACAATAAACCCGCCCTTTTCGCTGGGGTGTGTGTGTGTGTGTGTGTGTGCATGCATGTGTATGAGTGTGTGAGTATGTGTGTATGAGTGTGTGTGCGTGTGTGTGTGTGCGTGCATGTGTATGAGTGTGTGAGTATGTGTGTATGAGTGTGTGTGCGTGTGTGTGTGTGTATGTGTGTGTGTTATTGCGGAGGTAAATTCTGGTTAATCTGACACAGATGTTTCCCTCTAATATGAGTTCTGTGATTTCACAGTCAGATCCAATATCTGTGATTGATCCAATTTGCCCGTTTGGAATGGGCCCGCGTGATTGGATGAGCAAATGGAGCTATGAATCATGGGAAAGTGTGAAATGTGTCATTGGCAGACAACCTAAAGATGTTCTCCTCTCACGCATATAAAACACACACACACACACACACACACACTATGCTATCCTCTGTGGAATGTGTCATCAGAAGGAAATAGAAAGACACACTCTTTCTCTCCAGACACGTTGATGGGAAATTACATTTGCAGGATATACTACACACACACACACACACACACACACACACACACACACACACACGACTACAACCTCGGACTCACGCCCTATATCACCAACAACACACACACACACACGCATACACACACACACACACACGCTGTCTCTGTATTCTTTCAGTGTGTGTGTGTGTGTGTGTGTGTGTGTGTCCCTGAGAGTGATTGCAATTGGTCCTTAATAGACCCAGACAGCATGGAAATCACAGGGGAATTACACTCTTCCTCTCTGGCTCTCAAAAACCTCTGAACAGGGAAATATATGTGTGTGTGTGTGTGTGTGTGTGTCTCTCTCTCTCTCTCTCTGCGTGCTCACCTCTTACGACGCCTCTCTGTTCTTGCCCTCTTGGTCTCCAATTATGTTTTCATTTCAACGGATTTACAGGAGAAATGATTGCTCCTTTATTCAACTTATTCACACTTCTCTGTGTGTGTGCGTGTGTGTGTCTGTGTGTGTGTGTGTGTGTGTGTGTGTGTGTGTGTGTGTGTGTGTGTGTGTGTGTGTGTATGTGTGTGTGTTTATAAGGTGCTCCAAATTCTATCAATTCCTGTAGTCACTGGATGTTCCTTCAGCTGTGGTATATGAGTATGACTGAATCTGTTTACAGTAAAATGTATGATTGTGTGTGTGTGTGTGTGTGTGTGTGTGTGTGTGTGTGTGTGTGTGTGTGTGTGTGTGTGTGTGTGTGTGTGTGTGTGTGTGTGTGTGTGTATCTGCTCACAGCACATTAAGCTGCCTCTTAGAGATATTAGTAAGTCTTTAGTAGTTCAGCCAGCTGCACCAGTTAAAGCGCATATTCCATCATCATGAGTTTGGGCATTTTGTTTTGTTTAAGGCTGGGTATTTGTGTTTTCACTTAGGTCGTACTCACACTAGGTACAGTTCACCCGTACCGTACCCGAGTACGATTGTCCCCTTTCCCAGGTTTGCACTCACACTGTTCGTACTCAAGCACGATTCAGGCAAGTGTTCCAGAATCTTTGGTTAGGATCGTCTTTTGTTACCATAACAACATCTGCTAATCCAGCGAGTTAACAAAGTTAGCTAACAAGCTAGTTCTAATATCGAGTGAAATAAACATTAGATACTTGTCAGAAAATATTAAAACCACTCAAGTTTTACTCTAAGGTGCAGACTGATCATGCCATTTGAATGTCATGCCATATAGTTAATCATGGTCATAGACGAAGTGAGTTTTTTGATCCTCCCATTTCTATTCAGTCCTTGTTGATATTATGGCAAACGACAGGTCTCCCTACATGGTTTATGCATTGCACGTTCTCCAGTGCTTTGAAAACACGCCAATTAGCAACATAATTTTGCTTAAATAACTTGAAATATTTATTATTTGGAGTCTCGTCACTGACGTCATGTTGAGATCCGTGCTGGAGTACGGTTTGCACTCACATTGCATGCGTACCGTGCCCGAGTCCAGCTGAAGCATACCCGAGTCCACCTCTTCCAAGCGTACTAGCGTACCGTACCCCGGTACGGTACGATGCGATCACACTGGCCAAACAAACCGGACTTCAGGGGTAAAGCGTACTCGGGTACGGTACGATTTGCCTAGTGTGAGTACGCCCTAAGGCCTTGCACATATTGGGAACCTGGGTATTTGTGTTTTCACTTAGGCCTCACATTGATGCTAATTAGCTAGCTTTGTTTAGCCAGGCTAACGCCACCTACTGGCTCCGCCCATTTAATTTCCTTCCACCAGATAGTCAGGATGAGCATAATGGAGTTTTGTTTTCAACGACACTGAATTGTGCAGGCCAAATTTATGGACCAGAATGAGAAACGGAAGATATTGCACCCGGATAGCGTAGCATATTTCTAGCTAAACTGAGTATAATGCAAGTCAGGAAAGCATATTAGACAGGATTATTAATCAAATTTACTTTTTAAATCCAAGTTATTTTTTTTGGGATAAATCTCTTGAGTTAAAGTGTTTGTGTTTGTTTTTATATGTTCTCTCACACATTGGGTAACAAAATATTTATGCATTGTCTTAAGCCTTGTACACATTGGGTATCTGACTATTTATGAAAACACATAATTTTCTCCTCCTTTCTCCATGACTGAGCACCTAACTGTGCTGATAAAGACAAGCCAGTTACTGAAGTGAATACATACCCTATTCTACTCAACGGATTGTTAATCACTTATTTGGTTAGAGGCAAAGTAAAAATTTGGCAGATAAGAGGGCAATAGGTTATTGATGATAATGAATAGTTGCTCTACACAACGTGGTGCCACTTCAGATTTGAAGATAGCACAGATGGAGTTTAAGCTCGACTGATGCAACTGGCTGCTGGCTCATTATATTTTACTCAAGACATACTCACATCCCACCCTCAACACAGACTTGTGCACACACACACACACACACACACACACACACACACACACACACACACACACACACACACACACACACACACACACACACACACACACACACACACACACACACACACACACACACACACACACACACACACACACACACACACACACACACA
>JAODXP020007137.1:65000-67297 GCA_027497455.2 Sardinella longiceps | reverse complement strand
CTAAGACCCTTATCAGTTTTATGAACTCATGATTTGTTTTTATGGGCTGTTGGATTAGCCCAGCACAACCCACTTTTATAAGATAAGATGAGATAGTTAACCCTTTTATTGACTTCAGATAAGATAAGATGAGATCTTACCCGTGACAAGACACACATACACATGATCAAACACACAAACAAACACTGCCCTGGCAAGGTTACAATGTACTAGGTGTGTGTGTGTGTGTGTGTGTTTGGTGGCTTGGCTAATATAGCGAGTAGAGGAGTCCAGTTCAACCTTCAGTGTATGTTAGGGTGCATCAGTTGCCCCAATGTTGGAAATTCAACTTGTACCCAATTTTAAAATATGACAATAGTAAAGAAAAGAATATCTGTGAAATATTTTCTGGATTGAATCATGTCTAAGGGGTCCACCAAGCCTTTAAAGTCATTACCTCGACAACACATAGAAAAAAACAGTTTTTCACAAATAACTTTGAAAATAATGCCTCTAGCCCTATAGTGTCAATGAAAGTTGAATATAAACGTGGCTATTACGCATCTTTTGGTACCAGTTTTATATGTGTAGCTTCAACGGTTTTCGAGATATGCATTTTGGTCAGTTTGCCATTGCAATACATAAACCAGAGTTGAAGGTAGTCATTGTCTTGTCATTGTCATTGTTTGCACCATGTGCAATGTCCATAAAACCAAACCTGTAAATACTCACTCCCATCAGATTCACAGCACCATTGCAGTCAAAGTTGGTTCAACACAGATCACAGACCTCAACTACAACAACAACAAACTCAAGGCATGGCAGTTGAACATTCTAACCACCATTTTGAAAAGACTTCCAAGAAGCCTTGATGGTTAGAACCATTCTTAAGGTTAGGGGTGTGAGGATTTACCACATACTACCGCCAGCTTGCCCAGGCAATAAATCTTCACTCCCATCCAGGTCACGGCACCAATGTAGCCAAAATCAGTTTGACCACTCACAAGTCTCAAAGCCGCCACTTTGTCAAATACAACAAACCCATGGCATGTGAATCGAATTACCCAACCACTGAGCTGAAAAGCCCAAGCTTCCAACTCAACGGTTAAGTGTTTTTAAGGCTATGCTAAGGAGGTACTACATAATACCACCAGCTAGTCCAGGTAGTTGGCATCCATTACACTAGTGTGTTTGCTTATGGTTAGTCCCTTCTTTGGTGCACCTAACAAATTCAGCATGTACTTTTCCCAAGAGTGGTTGCTTGGTGTTGCCAGGAATGCAGGACTGGCTGTTAGATTCTTGTGGTAACAGGTTCCATGTCTCTATCAAACATTGTGAACGAGGTAACCAGTGACAAGCGTAATGATTCCACCTTCAGGTCAGTGAAAACCTTGTTCAGGAGGACCTCACCAATGTGGTGCTGGAGTATTGGTCAGCCCAGTGAGAGCTGTATGGTAAAACAGGCTGCTGAGAGATGTTTGACACAGTGGTGTCATTTACCATGTAGACAACCATATCAGCACAGCACCAGTCCAGCAGCAACTTGCATGTCAACTGGGCATTGATCACTCCACATGCCTCATTGGTTTGCTTTTGCTAGCTAATGTTGGATGTAGCCTAATGAGCACCAAAACCCTAGAATACAAAGTATACAAAGTATACAAAGACACAACTACTGATATGATGGGTATGTAGCCTAGGCCTATTATTAGCCTACATATTGCTTAGATAAAAACAAAATCCTCAGTTTTCTTTGTTTATGCAACCTATAGGCCTACGTTTTTAAAAGATGTGTAGCTTATCTATGATTTTATGTTTAAGTTTATGGTGTTCATACCGTAGTTCCAGAATAATATAATTAAGTTATATGTTGTTATAATAATTGCCTTTTATGATTTTGCAAATGAATGAAGTAGATTTCAGATTTCATTGTTGGCCTACTTTGCTGTTATTGTGGCAATTTACATTGTTTTAACAGAAAAATGGACACAATTGTCATATCTCGGAAAGTCAAGAAGATACTGACATACAACTGGTACCAAAAGATGCGCAATGTCCACATTTATATTCAACTCTCATTGACATTATAGGGCTAAATCCAATATTTTTGGCGTTATTTGAGAAAAACTGATATTTTCGGCCCGGTTTTAGTAGAAAACTTCAGAGGCTCGGTGGACCCCTTAGACATTCATCAAATTTGATGAAATTTCTCATGGAAGTTTATTTTAGTAAGTGTAAAAAAATGAATCTAGGTACAAGTTGAATTTTACAAAATTTTAAAAAAGTGGGGCAACTGATGCACCCTAGTGTAAGTATGT
>JAODXP020007137.1:17500-62500 GCA_027497455.2 Sardinella longiceps | reverse complement strand
ACCGTGGGCTCAGTGAGCAGACTGATCCAGCTACTGATCATCGGCTATGTGATTGGGTGAGTTAAGTTCCTTTCTCCAAACACAGAACTGAGTGAGGGGCCAGGCTCTATCGGTTATGTGATTAGGTGAGTTAAGTTCCTTTCTCCAAACACAGAACTGAGTGAGGGGCCAGGCTCTATTGGTTATGTGATTGGGTGAGTTAAGTTCCTTTCTCCAAACACAGACCTGAGTGAGGGGCCAGGCTCTATCGGTTATGTGATTAGGTGAGTTAAGTTCCTTTCTCCAAACACAGAACTGAGTGAGGGGCCAGGCTCTATCGGTTATGTGATTGGGTGAGTTAAGTTCAGACCTGAGTGAGGGGCCAGGCTCGGCTCTGAGTGCAGTGCAAGGCTCTCAGTCTGGCAGTGTTTAATATGGCTCACATCAGCTTTAGTGTTCAGATTATATACTACCGGATACAGTATCTATTTACCATAATATATGGCAGTGTTTAATATGGCTCACATCAGCTTTAGTGTTCAGATTATATACTACCGGATATCTATATACTATAATATATGTATATTTCATGTTTACATTTGGTGACAATGCAGGAATGCAGTTTAAAAAGTAAATAAATAAATAAATCATGGCATATTGCACAGCAGAATGGGTAGAATGAGTATGAAATGGGTTATTACACAGGATGAATGTAGAATATCTAGGATCCTATTTCACAGAGATGAATGTGTAGAATAGGAGAATGTGTAAAATAGGATATTTCACAGAGATGAATGTGTAAAATAGGATAATGTGTAAAATAGGATATTTCACAGAGATAAATGTGTAGAATAGGATATTTCACAGAGATGAATGTGTAGAATAGGATATTTCACAGAGATGAATGTGTGTTTTTTTGAGGGCCACATGAGCAATGGGATTTTCCTCAGCGTGCCGACCTGCCAAATTTACATACACCACCACAAACATGGGTGAAAAAAAAAACACATTTCCTCATATTTCTGACCATCACTAACACGATCTTAACGCACCACCACTTAATTTTGTATCCCTTTCCTGCATGTCTAAGATGCACCTCAGGGAGTTGCCAGGATTGTGTTGCAGAAAGTGCATCGCTAGAACTGTTTTTAAACAGGCAACATACACCTACAATTCTTTTCAATCTTTTTAGGCGGGCCGCATGAAATGATGTAAAGGGCCGCAATGGGCTTGTATGGCATTTGCAGCAAGAAATTATACCTTTACTTCCATAATCTTCATTCAATCAGTCAATATAATCTTTAGTTTCTCAGTTTGCTTAGCGGAATGAAGGCTATGATAAGTGGATGGTGTGGTTGATAGCTTTAAAACAAGTCATTTCAGAGTAGTCTGCAGACTAGAGATAGACCAATATATCGGGGCAATATTTGGCATTTTTAAACCTATCGGCATCAGTTTATTTCGCCGATTATAATAAAACATAAAACATAACCGCACTTCAGCTGTAGCGCAGCCTGCTATTTGTATGAGCACTGCCCCGCCCACACCACGCAGAGATCCATGCTGCCCCGCCCACACCACACAGGCACGCGGACAGAGAGCCATGCTGCCCCGCCCACACCACACAGGCACGCGGACAGAGATCCATGCTGCCCCGCCCACACCACGCAGGCACGTGGACAGAGATCCATGCAGACAGAGATCCATGCTGCCCCGCCCACACCACGCAGGCACGCGGACAGAGATCCATGCTGCCCCGCCCACACCACGCAGGCACGCGGACAGAGATCCATGCTGCCCCGCCCACACCACGCAGGCACGCGGACAGAGAGCCATGCAGACAGAGATCCATGCTGCCCCGCCCACACCACGCAGGCACGCGGACAGAGATCCATGCAGACAGAGATCCATGCTGCCCCGCCCACACCACGCAGAGATCCATGCTGCCCCGCCCACACCACGCAGGCACGCGGACAGAGATCCATGCTGCCCCGCCCACACCACGCAGGCACGCGGACAGAGATCCATGCTGCCCCGCCCACACCACGCAGGCACATGGACAGAGATCCATGCTGCCCCGCCCACACCACGCAGGCACGCGGACAGAGATCCATGCAGACAGAGATCCATGCTGCCCCGCCCACACCACGCAGGCACGCGGACAGAGATCCATGCTGCCCCGCCCACACCACGCAGGCACGCGGACAGAGATCCATGCTGCCCCGCCCACACCACACAGGCACGCGGACAGAGAGCCATGCTGCCCCGCCCACACCACACAGGCACGCGGACAGAGAGCCATGCAGACAGAGATCCATGCTGCCCCGCCCACACCACGCAGGCACGCGGACAGAGAGCCATGCAGACAGGCCCAGAGCCAGAGCAGTTGTTCAAAAGTTTGGTTTAACGTTGCTTGAGTTTATTTATGCAGCTATTTAAATAAATACAGCAGACTATTTGCAGAAACTTGCAATTATCGGCTCTAAAAACCCTTCCATAAAAAAATGGTAGCATAACTCGGCCATCGGCTGAACCTGATGTCCATAAATCGGTATCGGCATCGGTCATGAAAAAAACCATATCGGTCGATCTCTACTGCAGACATAGTTAAGACGTAGTTTGATACCCAGTTTTGGTGACAAATTAAGTGAAAAATACATGCATTTGAAATGGTAGCAAATATGTTGATAACCGATGCTGCTGACAGATAATTATGACATCTGGACGCAGTGAATCAGACGGCTTATCATACCGGGCCCAGATAAGCGGATTGCCTTCCTTCAACTGAAGGCTGCGGTAGGCAAGCTTCTTTACGACAGTGATAATGGACAATTCCGCTTCTGACCTCTAGGGCAGAAATGCAGAAATTCTTTAGTGTTGCTTTAAACTTCATCAACTGAAGTAATCAAAGGCTAATGCTAACGCAAACTATCGATCCCGTTTGATCTTGTAGCAGTCACTAACACACACATCAGTGGTTGGGCTTGTAGTAGTCACTAACACACACATCAGTCACTAACACACACATCAGTCACTAACACACATCAGTCACTAACACACACATCAGTGGTTGGGCTTGTAGTAGTCACTAACACACACATCAGTCACTAACACACACATCAGTGGTTGGGCTTGTAGTAGTCACTAACACACACATCAGTCACTAACACACACATCAGTCACTAACACACACATCAGTGGTTGGGCTTGCCATGTGCCCCTCTCTATCCTGGCAGCTACATGTATGTATGTGTGTGTGTGTGTGTGTGTGTGTGTGTATGTGTGTGTGTGTGTCTTATTCTGTGTCTCTCTGTCCTGGCAGCTACATGTATGTATGTGTGTGTGTGTGTGTGTGTGTGTGTGTGTGTGTGTGTGTGTGTGTGTGTGTGTGTGTGTCTTATTCTGTGTCTCTCTGTCCTGGTAGCTATTTGTGTGTTGTGCAGAGAGGTTACCAGGAGACGAATGTGGTGGTCAGCTGTGTGTGTGTGTGTGTGTGTGTGTGTGTGTGTGTGTAGATATGTGTGTCTTGTGCAGAAAGGTTACCAGGAGACGGACATGGTGGTCAGCTCTGCGGTCACAAAGGTCAAAGGTTACACAGCCACCAACACCTCCGTCCTGGGACCCCATGTCTGGGATGTGACCGAGGTCATCATCCCCGCCCAGGTCAGTAGTCCACTATGTGTGTGTGTGTGTGTGTGTGTGTGTGTGTGTGTGTGTCCTCTGGGACCCCACGTCTGGGCTGTGACAGAGGTCATCATCCCCGCTCAGGTCTGTAGTCCACTATGTGTGTGTGTGTGTGTGTGTATGTGTGTGTTTGTGTGTGTCCTCTGGGACCCCACGTCCGGAAAGTGACTGAGGTCATCATCCCCGCCCTGGTCACCAGTCCACTATGTGTGTGTGTGTGTGTGTGTGTGTCCTCTGGGACATCATCCCCACTCAGGCTAGTGTCTAATGTGTGTGTCTAATGTGTGTGTCTGAAAGGGGGACGATTCGTTCTTTGTGCTGACCAACTTGATTGCGACTCCAAGACAGATTCAGCGGACTTGTGCTGAGGTATTAGCCTTATAACAGCTATATTAGCCTTATAGCAGCTATATCACGCTTCAGTGAGGTATTAGCCTTATAACAGCTATATAAGTCTTATAGCATCTAAATTAACCTTATAACAGCTATATTAGACTCATAGCAGACATAACAGCTAAATTAGCCTTATAGCAGCTTTATCACGCTTCAGTGAGGTATTAGCCTTATAGCAGCTACATCACGCTCCAGCGAGGTATTAGCCTTATAGCAGCTACATCACGCTCCAGCGAGGTATTAGCCTTATAGCATATACAGTATATTAGCCTTATAACAGCTAAATTAGCCATATAGCAGCTATATCACACTTCAGTGAGGTATTAGCCTTATAGCAGCTTTATCACGCTCCAGCGAGGTATTAGCCTTATAGCATCTTTATTAGCCTTATAACAGCTATATTAGCCTTATAGCAGCTATATCACACTTCAGTGAGGTATTAGCCTTATAACAGTTACATCACGCTTCAGTGAGGTATTAGCCTTATAGCAGCTACATCACGCTCCAGCGAGGTATTAGCCTTATAGCATATACAGTATATTAGCCTTATAACAGCTAAATTAGCCATATAGCAGCTATATCACACTTCAGTGAGGTATTAGCCTTATAACAGCTATACAAGTCTTATAGCATCTAAATTAACCTTATAACAGCTATATTAGACTCATAGCAGACATAACAGCTAAATTAGCCTTATAGCAGCTATATCACGCTTCAGTGAGGTATTAGCCTTATAACAGCTACATCACGCTTCAGTGAGGTATTAGCCTTATAGCAGCTATATTAGCCTTATAGCAGATTTATTACAGTTAAATTAACCTTATAGCAGACTTATAACAGATAAATGACTCATTGCATCTATATTAGACTTATAGCAGACTTACAACAGCTACAATTAGCCTTATAGCAGACCTATAACAGATATATTAGACTCATAGCATCTATAATGTTACAAAGCGTGTGGTGACTGATCTGTTTTCCTTCTGTGTTGAGGTTCCCAGCCCCTCCTCAGTCTGTGAGTCAGATGATGATTGCTCTGAGGGCCGTAGCGATGTCCGTGGCAACGGTACTGTACACTCTCATGCATGTTCACACACACACACACACACACACACACACACACACACAGGTGAACCCCACAGTCACTTTCATACTTGTTCGGTGTTCATAGTTGTGTTAAGCATAGAAAGAACTTGGAACAGTAACAAGCACAGTTATCAAGCATAGACAGGCTCTGACAAAGGGCCTCTTTAATAAAACTCTCCCTATAGGTTCTATCCTAAAACATTTAATATGCGTGCAAGAAAACAGATTTGTAAACCTATGTCGTGCACATATTTATACATATTTTTCACAGACACACATTTATACAGACGGCAGATTAGAAATACTAACATGCTTGGATTTGTGCGTGCATTGATGAAGAATTAGCAAGTAGTAAGAAAGTTGAAATAATGCCAAGTGCACCAGCTGAAAATATGAAGAGAAAAAGTTCTTCATGCTAAAGAACACCTTAGAGTATTAATAGGCGGTGGGCCGAGGCTTCGTATCTGCTTGTTTTTTATAAGTCAGCGGGGGAGAACTCAGAATATTTTATGTAGTATGGTTGATTCATTTTAAGCAATATTCCACTTGTTGCCACTCACACTTCTGTTGCCGAACCTTAAAATAATCGTTTTATTCACCCCGTGTGGTACAGGAAATTCAACGGTTGTGTAGCCAATAGCACAACAGGATTTTGACACGTGAGCATTCGCAAACCTATCAGATTTCGCTGTTCGAATCAGCTGTAAAAGTTGTCTTCCTAACACTCCTTGCCAACGTCAAGTCATCGGTTTTGTGCACGTAAGTAGCTATTTAATATAACATTCTGACTGTTTGACAATTTTTGCAAATTTACACAGCTATGTCCTTGCCGTTTTGTAAGTGTTCTGGTACTTTTAGCCTATCGATGATGTTTGCATTTGTCTTGAACGAATCTTGCTGCTTTCTGATCAGAGATAGCTAACGTTAGCTGACGTTAGCAAAACTATCTTTAGGTACGCAATAAAACTACCATTAAGTCGATGTTAACACGCTAATGTTGCAATTAGTTTACTTCGATCTAAAGTTAGTTGCAGGGCTGTAGGGTATTGTAAGGTAAAGCCACTATGTTTGAACAATAAAGTGAGAAACCTGCCAAGTTAGCCTATGGTGGTGGCTTTCTGTTTTTAGGTTTAGCTTGTGTGAGACTGCTGTTTTCAATTTTAACTCACCCACACCCGCACATATTTTGTACTTTGTAAACTGGCAAGAGGTGCTGAAATTAATATTCACCATGCATCTCCAATCTTGTGCCTAATAGCCTAGGCTTTTAATTTCAATGTCATATCAGATGTGTTAAATGTAGGAGTTTGGGCGTTGATATCCAGTTCTGACTTGCTTTTTTAATGAGCA
Organism: Sardinella longiceps; assembly: GCA_027497455.2. NCBI lineage: Eukaryota > Metazoa > Chordata > Actinopteri > Clupeiformes > Clupeidae > Sardinella > Sardinella longiceps. Next base: position 56,008 of record JAODXP020007137.1, on the reverse strand, counting down.
AAATGAATAGGAGTATGTACATTACAATATGTTTTTATTGTCATGTAGGGAATCTTGTCCTTCAGCTGGAAAGTGATGGGTATGGAAGCAAACTACCAAGAGGGCAAGCACCTGTCAGTTGGAGGATCTGGACCCATAAGATGCAGTCTTCTGAGGACTTGTATGCTGATAGGAAACCTGGGTTCCACTTAGCCACAAAGCATGCTGTGCTAGGGGTCCAGTGACGTCAACTGCAGCTGATGTTTCTCTAGTCTACATACCTTCAAAATACTGCAGATCTGAGTTGATCAGAGCCTAGAAATGACCCCAGTGACACCAGGCCAGCGCTACACACAACAGTTGTACCAAGCTTCGCTTCAACCCTCTTTGGTTGTACTACAACTGCTCTTTCAGGTAATGACCCAGATGCGCAACATTTCATATCTGTACCACAACAGAAATCATACTTTACTCAGACTGAAATATATTTTGTACCAAGAGGCATTCAATGGTACTTAGAAATATAGATCTGCGTGCTTGAGTCTACTACACTCATCTACCTTCATCCCCCCAGACACACACACAGAGTAGATGAACTGTAATTCTCTAATGGCTATATTAGCCCCCACCCCCACCCCCACCCCCACCCAAAACAACAAGCAGTGTGGCCGATCTACTCATTTTTTTCATACACTGCACATGCATTTTTTACATACACTGCACACTGGTTATATTTGCGGTGTGCCATTACTTGGCAACCTTGACAGGACAGTGCTTGAAGTGAATCTGATTATGTGTATGTGGTGTTATGGATGCTACAGGATTAATAAAGAACCATCTTGTCTTATTTTCAGGGGCTGCTTCTGAAGGAGGAATTACACCAGAAGACTATTGCTGATGATGATGTTTGGACTGGGGCTATCTACAGCAGTGTTCCTTAAACCTTTTCAGACCAATTAAATTCATTTTAATTTCACAAATACAAGAACTTACTTTAAAAGAGGCTTCTTTGACACATTAACTTCTAATATTTACATTTATGCATTTACATGTAGGAGACACTTTGATCCAAAACAACTTACATTTGTCAACTATCTGTTAGTTCAGGGTCAGTCTCTCCTAGAGTGCCATGGGCAAGGCACAACGGTGGCCCACAAACCCACAACGTCCAGACTACTAGCACACTAGTCAGGTTTCTTAACCACTATGCTATCACCTCCTCATATGGACTAATGCAAGGTACTCGATCACCAGTGGTCCTTGAACCACAGACCAACCTACTGTCATTCCAGAAGTCACCAATCAATGTCTTGTTTAATGCACTACTTCTACCAATAAATAATATCATGAAATGCATTTGTCTTTGTATAGATAGGCCATGTGGGCCTAATTTCGCTATACTGCTTTTTGATGTAATGAACGGTGCATCTGAAATTGGTTGACTGAATGAAGGAGAGGGGGGTATGACATTGACATGGCTCAAGGTGTGTGAACATTTAATTTGTGATCATTAGAGAATACAAGTCCTCAGAAGACTGCATCTTATGGGTCCAGATCCTCCAACTGACAGGTGCTTGCCCTCTTGGTAGTTTGCTTCCATACCCATCACTTTCCAGCTGAAGGACAAGATTCCCTACATGACAATAAAAACATATTGTAATGTACATACTCCTATTCATTTTGCTCATTAAAAAAGCAAGTCAGAACTGGATATCAACGCCCAAACTCCTACATTTAACACATCTGATATGACATTGAAATGGAAAGCCTAGGCTATTAGGCACAAGATTGGAGATGCATGGTGAATATTAATTTCAGCACATATTGCCAGTTTACAAAGTACAAACAAGTACAAAATATGTGCGGGTGTGGGTGAGTTAAAACTGAAAACAGCAGTCTCACACAAGCTAAACCTAAAAACAGAAAGCCACCACCATAGGCTAACTTGGCAGGTTTCTCACTTTATTGTTCAAACATAGTGGCTTTACCTTACAATACCCTACAGCCCTGCAACTAACTTTAGATCGAAGTAAACTAATTGCAACATTAGCGTGTTAACATCGACTTAATGGTAGTTTTATTGCGTACCTAAAGATAGTTTTGCTAACGTCAGCTAACGTTAGCCATCTCTGATAGAAAGCAGCAAGGTTCGTTCAAGACAAATGCAAACATCATCGATAGGCTAAAAGTACCAGAACACTTACAAAACGGCAAGGACATAGCTGTGTAAATTTGCAAAAATTGTCAAACAGTCAGAATGTTATATTAAATAGCTACTTACGTGCACAAAACCGATGACTTGACGTTGGCAAGGAGTGTTAGGAAGACAACTTTACCAGCTGATTCGAACAGCGAAATCTGATAGGTTTGCGAATGCTCACGTGTCAAAATCCTGTTGTGCTATTGGCTACACAACTGTTGAATTTCCTGTACCACACGGGGTGAATAAAACAATTATTTTAAGGTTCGGCAACAGAAGTGTGAGTGGCAACAAGTGGAATATTGCTTAAAATGAATCAACCATACTACATAAAATATTCTGAGTTCTCCCCCGCTGACTTATAAAAAACAAGCAGATACGAAGCCTCGGCCCACCGCCTATAACAAACAGAAGCTTATATGGGAGCAAATGACATCTGCAGACATAGAGCATTATTTATGATAGCCAAATAAATCCTCAGATACAGACTTTAATGTTTTATGCCTTCTGCCATTATTACTATAGGTGCTTTGTTCTACATGATTCTGCCATTACTACTATAGGTGCTTCCATTCTACATTCTGCTATTACTACTATAGGTGCTTCCATTCTACATTCTGCTATTACTACTATAGGTGCTTCCATTCTACATTCTGCCATTAGTACTATAGGTGCTTCCATTCTACATTCTGCCATTACTACTATAGGTGCTTCCATTCTACATTCTGCCATTACTACTATAGGTGCTGACATTCTACATTCTGCCATTACTATAGGTGCTTCCATTCTACATTCTGCCATTACTACTATAGGTGCTGACATTCTACATTCTGCCATTACTACTATAGGTGCTTCCATTCTACATTCTGCCATTACTATAGGTGCTTCCATTCTACATTCTGCCATTACTACTATAGGTGCTTCCATTCTACATTCTGCCATTACTACTATAGGTGCTTCCATTCTACATTCTGCCATTACTACTATAGGTGCTTCCATTCTACATTCTGCCATTACTACTATAGGTGCTGACATTCTACATTCTGCCATTACTATAGGTGCTGACATTCTACATTCTGCCATTAGTACTATAGGTGCTTCGTTTTACATGATTCTGCCATTACTACTATAGGTGCTGACATTCTACATTCTGCCATTACTACTATAGGTGCTTCCATTCTACATTCTGCCATTACTACTATAGGTGCTGACATTCTACATTCTGCCATTACTACTATAGGTGCTTCCATTCTACATTCTGCCATTACTACTATAGGTGCTGACATTCTACATTCTGCCATTACTATAGGTGCTGACATTCTACATTCTGCCATTACTACTATAGGTGCTTCCATTCTACATTCTGCTATTACTATAGGTGCTTCCATTCTACATTCTGCCATTACTACTATAGGTGCTGACATTCTACATTCTGCCATTACTACTATAGGTGCTGACATTCTACATTCTGCCATTACTACTATAGGTGCTGACATTCTACATTCTGCCATTACTACTATAGGTGCTTCCATTCTACATTCTGCCATTACTACTATAGGTGCTGACATTCTACATTCTGCCATTACTACTATAGGTGCTTCCATTCTACATTCTGCTATTACTATAGGTGCTGACATTCTACATTCTGCCATTACAAGCAGTGGTTGCCAGAATGAATAGCCTATAGAGGCAACGTCAAGTTCAAGCAGATTTTATTGAAATGATTGGGCATATTGGCACTTGTGTGTGAACTGTGAACATTACATAAGTACTGGCATGGTCAAAAGCTTTCAGAAAACTGGTCACTTGTATGTCCATGCAAATTCACACAGCTTTTTCTTGCGTAACAGGTTTTATAAACGAGGCCATATCTAGTGGAATCTGACTGGCAGGTCCAGGTTAGCTTGCTGCTGAGGCCTTCAAACGAGTCCCAAAAAACATTAACAGGAAGAAAACAAATTCAGCTCAAATTCAAACACTTTGGGATCATTCTGTGTGAAATCAACCAGTGACGGACCAGTCACCCTCTCTGAAAAATCTGAAAAAAATTACAGTTGTTTGTATGCTCAACCTATGCTTGAGTCTGAAATAGTAAGTCTGTATCACTAATGGTTGCAAAAGTACAGCCATTTGAAATTTCAATTTTAAGCATTTTGGTGAACAAGCCTTTTGTTCAACTTCCAACATTGCTGGCTCTTTCAGTATTTCATACACAATAGTGAAACCTTGTGAATAGAAACACATTTTCCTGTAGAATTCAAAAATTAGCTCAGATCAGATGTATCTGGTTTTATTTTCCCCCTCCAAAGCCTTGAAAATGACTATATATTCTATACGTGTTTGGACACCTCCACCTTTCAGGGCTTCTTGTACAAAAACTAAGTGAGACAAATTTATCGGAGTATTTTTCCTAGTCACATATGGATTTTGCAGTCCTGTTTGTGCATTAACTTTTGTTGATATTGTTATCATACTGTCAGAGGATTTTTTTAAAAAATAGGTATGATTTTTACAAAGGCCATATTCATCCTCTCATTTCACCACGTGGACAGTTAGCAAGATTTTTTTTTTTAAATTTTACCATGAGTCATTCAGTATCTGAGGAACACCTATCCAAAATTTGGTGTTGTTGCTGAGTCTCATTATTTAGATATGATTTTTTGAAAATATTGTCAGTAAATCCACTGAATTAAAGGAGAAATCCTACCCAACAACTTACTTTCATTTTTATTTCATTCTGTCCCATTCACTCAGCATTAGTTTGTTACTTGGTGTATGCGGCATCAATTTTTACGTTCTTTTTCTGAAAGGCAGCATTCAGGTAACTGGAACAATGGGCCTATTGGCTTTATGCTGGATTTCTCCTTTAATTGCTTATCTGCAGTACCACATTGCGCCATATGTGGTGCACTTTCAATACAATGGAAGTCAATGTAAATATTTTTCAAAAAATCATATCACAATAACGAGACTCAGCAACAACACCAAATTTTGGACAGATGTTCCTCAGATACTGAATGAGTCATGGTAAAATTAAAAAAAATCTTGCAAACTGTCCACATGGTAAAATAAGAGGATGAAAACAGCCTTTTCCAAAATTGGAACCATCTTTGAAAAAATGCACTGACAGTATGATAACATTATCAACAAAAGTTAATGCATAAACAGGACAGCAGCGGCAATAGTGCAAATTAGCCACTATATGAAGAATCTGAAAGGTAGAGCAGCGGCAATAGTGCAAATTAGCCACTATATGAAGAATCTGACAGGTAGAATAGCGTCAAAAGTGCAAATCAGCCACTAACTGAAAGACAATTAGAATCTGACAGGTGCTGTGCAGTGCTGTGAAGGTGTGCAGACGGGGTGTGTGTGTAAACTACTCCTCCACAGTGAAGACATGTCAGGTGTTTGCCTGGTGTCCACACGAGGACAACTCCTGTGTGTGTGTGTGTGTGTGTGTGTGTGTGTGTGTGTGTGTGTATAAACCCTGTGCTGTGCTGCGCAGGTGTGCAGACGGGTGTGTGTGTAAACTACTCCTCCACTGTGAAGACATGCCAGGTGTTTGCCTGGTGTCCACACGAGGACGATTCCACTGTGCCAAAGTAAGCAACACACTTCATCAGAACGTCAACATATAACTCATGACCTCTTGGCCTAGGAGTCTGCCGCTCAGTGTGTGTGTGTGTGTGTGTGTGTGTGTATTTTCAGGCCTGCATTGCTGCAGAGTACTGAAAACTTCACTGTGCTGATTAAGAATAGTGTGCGCTACCCTAAGTTTGGATTCATCAAGTGAGTTCAACCCTACTGTATTTATTTATCTATCTATCTATACTCATCTACTCTATCTGTCTATCTGTCTGTCTGTCTGTCTGTCTGTCTATCTATCTATCTATCTATCTATCTATCTGTATCTATCTATCTATCTATCTATCTATCTATCTATCTATCTGTATCTATCTATCTCTATCTATCTATCCATCTATCTACAATCTATCTATCTATCTATCCATCTATCTACAGTATCTATCTACATATCTATCTATCTATCTATCTATCTATCTATCTATCTATCTCTCTATCTATCTACCCTAAGTTTGGATTCATCAAGTGAGTTCAACCCTACTGTATTTATTTATCTATTTATTTATATTCATCCACTATATCTACTGTATATCTATCTATCTATCTATCTATCTATCTATCTATCTATCTATCTATCTATCTATCTATCTACCCTAAGTTTGGATTCATCAAGTGAGTTACTGTATTTTACATCCCCCACTGTATGTATATTATTTATTTATTTATTTATGTATTTATTTATTTCTATCCAGCACTATATCTATCTATATATATTTATGTATTTATTCATACCCACCACTGCACAGCCTATCTATAGATGAGTATATGCTGCAGTTTATTTATATCTACTCATTCTATGCTGGCTAAATGCGGTTCCATGTGTTTATACAGAGGCCAGCCAGCTCGGTCTATCGGTGATAGTATATTTATGTATTCATTCATATCCACGGGCACTTCAAACTATGCTGATAGGAGCTCGGACTTTATGCTCAGTTGGATCCGACCGCTTGCACAGCCCACTAGGAGTTTGTAGCAAATGCTGGCGGAATCTTTATAATTCATGTATTGATGTGTGGACTAACATGCTGCTCCATGCATAATTCACTGCTATTGAAAGTAGCCACAACACCATGAGGTAATCAAACCAATATGGCAATTTTCCTTGACTCAGGAGAAACATCTTGTCCCACGTCAGCAAAGACTACCTGAGGAGCTGCGTATACAACAGTGCCACGGACCCCCACTGCCCCATCTTTAGGCTGGGTGATATGGTCAGAGAGGCTGGAGAAGACTTCCAGAGCATGGCAGAAAAGGTGAGATTGTCCCTAAAGGTGCCACGGACCCCCACTGCCCCATCTTTAGGCTGGGTGATATGGTCAGAGAGGCTGGCGAAGACTTCCAGAGCATGGCAGAAAAGGTGAGATTAAGGTACAGCCATCTAACAAAGCACAAATCAACAGCACAAAAGATGTTCGGTCACTACAATAGACCTCTCCAAAAGGAACTCTTTGCCCCGCCCTGCATAGTTACTGTTGCCACTGTCCCACAAACTTGATATTCGAGATCAATATTTACAATGGAACTGCATGGAAACTTTTTAGTACCAAAATCACCAAAAATATACCTGGCATCAGACACAGCAGCCAGTAAGCTGGTTAGACAGATGGGCTAATACACACACACACACACACACACACACACACACACACACACACACACACGTATTGCAGCTCATGTCTGGAGCTAATGTTGCCTAATGTTTGTAGGGAGAACTGAGAATCAACGATGTAGGCTATATGGTTAAATTCTGTTTTTAGCATGAATTTGAATACATTTCGAACAGAACATAACCTTCATTTCATTACCTTGAACTACAAAGGGAAATTATCCTTTGCAAAACGAGTCCCAGCAACAGAAGATAATTTAGCCAACACTAGCAGTTTAACTAGCTATGCAAGCAGACTGCAGCGAGCTCATAGTCATACATCTCTGTAAATTATAAACTGGCCAATTCTTTCATTTAAGTTCTTAGCCTAGAAGAGCTGACCATGCCAGCAGTTTGATATTACAACTGAGTCTAGATAAGATGACCATTGCCAGCAGTTTGTTATTACAACTGAGTATAGATAAGCTGACAAAGCCAGCAGTCTCATATTACAACTGAGTCTAAAAGGTGGCAGTTTCATATTACAACTGAGTCTAAAAGGCATGAGAGAGGTTTTACCATTGAGGGAGTTAAGTCTAAAAGATGTGAGAGAGGTTTTACCATTGAGGGAGTGAAGTCTAAAAGATGTGAGAGAGGTTTTACCATTGAGGGAGTTAGCAGGAAACATGTCAGGGAACTGTGAGGATGTTTACCTGCTTTATTTGAATATTATTGTTGATATTCCAGTACAGATTAGCAAGAGCCATAAAACAGACACTTCCAACTCAGCAGTTAGAGTCGTTCTGAAAGGGACACCAGGAAATATTTTAACTGTTAATTTACCAGCCTTGCAGTCAATTTGAATTTGGTCAGAGGCGCCTCCTCCAGCAGTGCGTAATGAACGCCTTTATAGACTGGCACCGGCAACGCAGATTATTCGCCATTATGCAGCTACAAGGGAAGGGAAGGGGGGAGGGGGTGTCTTAATCTATATGAGGGAAAAGTATAAGATTTTAGAGTTTGAATTAAATGTGAATTTGGAGAGTTTAGGACTCAAAGTAATTCTCTCTCCTAACATGAAATTTAGTATAGTAGTGCTTTATAATCCTCCATCTCATGATGTAAATTTTTATGATGAACTGAACAGTCTGCTGTTAAGTGTTGATAATTCTTGTGAATGTATGTTGTTTGGGGATTTTAACATTAATTGGTTAGATAAAAAGTGCAAAACAAAACTAAAGACAATGATGGACAATTCAGATATAAACAACTGATTGACAAACCAACACGAGTTACAAGAAAGAGCGAAACCCTTATAGATCTCATATTCACAAATAGGCCAGAGAGAGTAACAAAAACATACAATCTCATCACTGGCCTCTCAGATCATAACATGACACTGATTATAAGGAAACTAACAAAAAAACGTCTAATATATCATCACAAAACAGAAAATCAAATTCAAACAACTGGAATTCCCAAGTCAAAAATGGCTGACCTTGAAAGTGACCTGAAGGAAGCCAACTGGGAAGGTGCAACCAAGGAGTTAGATATTGACCATAGTGCGAACACATTTGCTTCCATCCTTCAGGAGCTAATTAGCAAGCACACAAAAACCTGGAAAAGTAAACCTAAGAAAAAGTCTCTTCCCTGGTTTAATAGTGACATCTTTCAGCTCAGTAAAGAGCGAGATCTTGCTCTTAAAAGATCTTTAAAGACGAAAACCAACACTGACCATCTTATTTACACTGCTTTAAGGAGCAAAGTAGTGTCTGAGCTACGGAAAGCAAAGACTACCTACTTTCAGAAACTCATTGAAGAAGCCAACGGGAATAGTTCCAAATTATGGCAACACATAAATAGACTAACCAACTCAAGTAAACAGAAACATTCAAAAATAAATAGCCTTAAAATAGGTGACATATCCACTGATAGTAACGAGTCAATTGCCAATGGCTTTAACAATTTCTTTATTGAGTCAGTGACAGAACTGGCTAGTCATTTCAAATCCATGGAGCTACATCATGATGAACTTCATGACGACACAAATTCCTTCTTCTTAAAAGAAGTTTCCCATGACAAAGTAAAAAAAGTGATTGCAAATTTGAGCAACTCCATGGCAAAGGACAATCATAGCCTAAACACTGCCTTCATCAAGAAACATCACAGTTGCTTGTTGGAACCAATCACTTACTTAGTTAATTTATCAATCCGAACAAATAGGTTCCCAGAGAGCTGGAAAACAGCAATAATAACTCCAGTCTTCAAATCAGGAAATAAGGATGTAGCAAGTAACTACAGGCCTATTGCCATCCTCCCGGTAGTCTCAAAGGTTTTAGAGAAGATTGTAGCGGAACAACTAATGGAGCATTTAGAATCAAACCAACTGCTTTATCCACAACAGTTTGGTTTTAGACAAAAGTGTTCTACAGAATTAGCTAATTGTTACTTGATTGAGAAGATCAAAGCCTCTCTGGACAAAGGACATGTTGTAGGGGCAGTGTTCTTGGACTTAAAAAGGCCTTTGATACTGTGAATCACAGTGTCCTACTAAACAAGCTAACTCAATTTAAAATGTCACCTGGAGCACTGAAATGGTTTAAATCATATCTGGAAGGGAGGCAGCAGTGTGTCAGGGTCAATGGGGTTAAATCTGATACACGTCCAAATAGCATGGGTGTACCACAAGGGTCTGTACTTGGCCCGTTGCTATTCTCACTGTATATAAATGACTTGCCAAGCTGCTGTCCAGGTATCAATTGTCAGATGTATGCTGATGACACCATTATTTATGTGTCCACTAAAACACCTACACTGGCAGGCGAGCATCTGACACATGCATTACTAAATGTCTCTAAATGGCTTGAAACATCTCATTTGACTCTTAATGTTAAAAGAAACTGTGTCCATATGCTTCTCCATACATAACAGGCCTGATCATGACACTTTTGTGGTCAAAATCAAAGAAGATATCACTGAAGTAGTGACTAAAGTGAAGTACTTAGGCATTATCCTGGATAGACACCTAAAATTTGAAAGTCAGGTTAAGTACATCTGTAATAAGGTCAGACCAAACCTAAATTGTTTTCGCTTTATTAGAAGGAATTTGTCACACCAAGCTGCAAAGCTATACATGCATGCTATGATTCTGTCTCATCTCTCATACTGTATTACATCATGGTCACAGGCTTCCCCAACCACAATAAAACCTATAGTCTTGATATACAAGCAAGCAATAAAAATCTTAGACCAGAAATCAATGAAATGGCATCACTGTCACATTTTCAGAAAATATAACCTTCTCACCTTTGAAAATTTTATAAATGTCAGCAATCTTACTTTCTTTTTTAAATGTCTTCACAATCATGTGTCTTGTCGGTTTTCTAAAATGGCTACTAGATGTCAAAGCTCAAATAGAGCAACCACAAGAGCATCTACCTGTGGAGATTGTCTTATCCCAAGATGCAAGACATCCTTCTGTCAGACTGCTATCTCTGTAAAGGGGCCAAACTCTGGAACTCCTTACCAACTGAATTAAAACTAGAGACTAGCAAGAATGTATTTAGTAAAAGACTTAAAATATGGCTAAAGTCTAAACAACAATGCCTACATTAATTGTCTAATTTTTAAACTAGTCTTTTTTCCTTTTTTTTCCTCATTTACCTATTCTCTTATATAAATATAATCTAATTTTTATTGTACTTTTTCTTTTGGCTGTGTTTGTTTTCTTTTTCTTAGTTTATGTGTTTTTTCCCTCTGAAAAGCTGCCTATGGACTGGTGTTGAGAATTAGCACCTGTGCTAAAACACTTAAACAATGCATCTGGTTTTGTCCAATGTAATTGCTATGTCCATATCAAATAAAGTAAAAAAAAAAAAAAAAAAAAACACAGACCACCAGAACCAGCTAGAACAGACCATAATTACCAGTGGGGGTTACCATAGGAACAGATGGTAGGTTACCAGTGGGGGTTACCATAGGAACAGACCGTACGTTACCAGTGGGGGTGCCAACTAAGGCTCATATGGGGGGAACACAAGTGACGGGGACATAACAGGGGTGATAACAGATATCACACAAATTCGTGTCTGCCTGGTATACCTTTAAAATAACATCCTAACAAACTTGCCTGGTATACCTTTAACATAACATCCTAACAAACTGATTGATGTCTGTCCTTGTTTGTCCTAATACATGTTTAATATACCGGCTGGCCAAATGATCCTTGTTTGTCCTGGTGAATACCACCTGGCCAAATGATGTGGACTTGTTAGTCTTGGTGAATATACTAATGTGTCCTTGTTAGTCCTGATTAATATACAGTAGCCGGGTTTACATGGACACTTCTAATCGGAATAGAAACTGAAAAATCGCTCAACCGGAATAGAAATGTTCCATATAAACACCCTGATCCGAATAGAATTCCTGACCCGATCAAATTTTTAATCGGAATAGAAGAGGTGGTTTATTCTATTCCTATTCTGAATAAACAGCCATGTATACGGTGGATCGGAATGCCTGTTGTATATGACAGCTCTGCGCAAGCGCGAAGCTGTGATATTTAAGCAGAGATTTGAAGTAGAGTATCGTAAACTTCAAGTAGAGACGCGATATGGCAAGGAATTGGTCAGATAGGGAGACCAGAGTCTTAATAAGTGTTTTAAACAACATAAAATTATAAATAGACTGGATGGAAGAAAATATAAAAATGACGAATTGTTTAAAAAGGTTCATGAAACCTTAAAAGAACTGAAAATCGAAAGGTCCATCACTCAAATACAAAACCGGTGGAAGTGTCTGAAAGGAAATTATTACAAGGCGAAGTGCGACACCAATCGGTCGGGGGCCTCCCCATCGAAGTTCATTTTCTTTGAGGCGATGGCGGACGTCCACTCTCTAACGTGGAGGGGGTTGATGTGGGGATGTCTGTGGTGGAGGAGGATGAGGAGGACATTGGCTTAAACGACGACGTATTGCAAGGTAAGACGTGTTCTCGATAACCTAGCTGTGTAGCTTTTCACTGTTTGTGTAACTTGGTTGCTAGCTACTAGCAAAGATCTTTGTGCTGGGGTGGATAGGCAATGTGATTTTGATTCAGGCTAACGTTAGCCTACTCTGTGACCTCGCAGGTAATCGAAAAGAATGAAATTTCTGTAACGTTACTTAAGCTAAAATCGAAACAAGTTCTGGAGATTTTTTACATGGAGATTGTGGAAGAAATAGGTTAGCCCTCAGGGTATGCCCATGGTCTTTTAAAGACGATTAGCAGGCTAACGTTAGCTGTAGCGCCAGTCTCCTTGTTTCCCGGGCTGTGCGCGTGTTAATGAGCTATGCCACCCTCCTCTGTCAGAAAGTGTCGATATGTGTCATGTGTGCGTGAATGGAGGGGAAAAGAAATAGAAGAACTCTTGCTATAAAGTAACTAAGGCTATTAAGGACGGTTGTTTCCAAAGTTTTAACTGCTGTGACAAATGAGTGCTCTGACCAATAACATTAGTCCTACCTTGCACCTACAGCTTGCTCTAGCTATAACAATTCCATTTTTTTTGTAAGAGCATTGCTGCATACAGATGTATGTGTAGTGTTAATTGTATATTGCTAAGGTTATATTGGTGATGGTTTCAATTAAAAGATTAATGTTAGTCTAAGGAGATGAGTGAGTGAGTGAGATGATCGGCAGTTTCTGTAATGGTTTGTCTTTTTATGGTTGCAATACTTGTGGTGGCCTGTCTAACGTTTTAACAATCAGTAGCCTAATCTGTTTTGTAACAACCAGTGCTCTACTTATGCCCTATCCTTTGTCTTGTCTTTAGCCTAAATGCTCTGCCATAGGAAGGAACTGCACTTTATATACAATATATCGACAATGTGTTCACTAAATACAGACTGTCTCAATTGTTTATATGTTTTAATAACTCTTGATCCTTTACATAACCACTTGTTCAGCAATAATAATACTTAAGCTATTTATTTGTTTTATTTTGCTGTTTTCAGATAAGGAAGACAGTACTGAAGAACAGGAAGGGCCAGAAAGCTCCATGGAGAACTCCCATCGGCAGCTCCTTAGACAACAGTATGGAGGAAGGGATCAGCACAAGTGATAGCAGGCCACCAACGTCTGCAAAAAAGGCAAGTTGTATGTACATCTACCTATAAATGAAATGACGCTGGGACAGCTGAAAACATCACTTGGGCCTCTATACTCTCCGTTTGTGACATCTACAACACTCACAGATCATTCAGACGGGGCTTCAGACCGACGGCAACGCTTGGCGCTAATGCCACAGCCAGTCACTACCATGAACCTGTTGATGGCGTGTTTTGATAAGGCCAACGCTGGCTACCACTTGCGCGTCATCCGGCAAATGTTTTCAACGCTTCTGCCAGATGACGTACCAGTGGTCGTTCACTAAATACAGACTGTCTCAATTGTTTATATGTTTTAATAACTCTTTGATCCTTTACATAACCACTTGTTCAGCAATAATAATACTTAAGCTATTTATTTGTTTTATTTTGCTGTTTTCAGATAAGGAAGACAGTACTGAAGAACAGGAAGGGCCAGAAAGCTCCATGGAGAACTCCCTTGACAGCTCCTTAGACAACAGTATGGAGGAAGGGGATCAGCACAAGTGATAGCAGGCCACCAACGTCTGCAAAAAAGGCAAGTTGTATGTACATCTACCTATAAATGAAATGACGCTGGGACAGCTGAAAACATCACTTGGGCCTCTATACTCTCCGTTTGTGACATCTACAACACTCACAGATCATTCAGACGGGGCTTCAGACCGACGGCAACGCTTGACGCTAATGCCACAGCCAGTCACTACCATGAACCGGTTGATGGCGCAGCTTTGATAGGCCAACGCTGGCTACCACTTGCGCGTCATCCGGCAAATGTTTTCAACGCTTTCTGCCAGATGACGTACCAGTGGCAGTGAGCGGTGGCCAGCGTTGGCCTATCAAAACACAGCATCAAAAGATTCACGGTAGTGACTGGCTGTTGTGAGCATTAACGCCATCATTTCCGTCGGTCTGATGTCCCGGCTGAATGACCCATCACTGTCTGTGCAAAGCCACAAGCATTGTGAAGAACACAACTCACCCATTCCACTCCCTTTTGTCCCCTACTGCCATCAGTTTTGTGTGAAACACCGTCTCTAAAGACAGATGTTTTTAGAGATAATGTACTAAGTGTGATGAACTTATTTGAAAGATACTGTGCCATGCTATGATAGGATCAAAACCTCATTGCTTTTGCATGTTCTCATTCAGTGTCTGCTCTTCTGTCACAGGAACAAAATCGGGCATCCGGCTACAAAGTGGCTAAACTGCTTTGACATGAGAGGCCAGAGAGGGCCACCAGAAAGTGCCAGGATAGGAGGAGAAACAGACAATGAACACTCCACAAATCTTTTTGAGGGGTTGAGGGGAATGCTCCATCCACCCTCCCATGGAACTACCCTTCCCTATCCCCCTCCCACTCCCTATTCCTACCCATTCGTTTATCCCCCATATCCACCTGTCCCTATGCCCTGTCTTCAAAATGCACACCCGCAGGCCCAAGCACCCGACTATGTGCTACAAGACCTGGATGTTGACAATTGATATACTGTTAATTACTGACAGTTGATAAATGCTGTTAATGTATCACTATAGTAAGTCATGGCTTATTTGTTGTTTATAAATCTTATTTACAATTGACTGCTGATACATCTTAATAGAAGTTATTGCTTATTTGTTGCTATTGATCTTACTGATATTTAGCACGGGTATTTACACAAGAATACAACTGCACATACCTTTTTTTGTAAAATGTTTAATGACTTATTTGTCATTCATCATTAAACAACAGTTGAATAATTGATTAAGTTGGTTTTTTTTTCAATGGTAATGCCCAGTGCGCAATGGGAAATGGATAGCCATGTATCTGGTCAAGGCCTCCCTTGCACTTGTATTGGATGCACCATGCTGGTTGTGAGGTTGGTTGTTAGGTTGTGGGTCGCTTATTGCATTTGGGTGGATGACAAATAAGCCTGAAAAAAGGATTTTTAAAAAACTTCAAATATCATCCCTAAAAAGTGTTTATATGTGTTGCTGTGAGTCTAAACTTAACCAATACGTAAATATTTTTTACATTTTTTAATTAAAATAAGTATTTATATATGAATTTATCAAGGTAGTGCCTAAAACTGTCATATGGTGTGACATTAAAACAATTTGATATAAAATAAAAATTAGGTATTTTTTTCTTCTTTAATTTACGTCAATGTACTTATTAATCATGTCTGCTTTGATATGCAACATTTGCTTGTGAATATTTAGGATAAAAACTTAACATTTGACAAGTTATTATGTCAAGGAGGAGAATGGTCTGAACTCTAACCAGATATTTTAGCGTATTTCTGACATTCTTTGTCAAAAGTTGCTCAAAATTCTTGAGATTCTTGCAGATGTCATTTCCTTTCTACACTATTGATTTTGTCATGATTTGTCAGTTAGAAAGTCTTGTTTTATGACGTTTTCTATGATTATTTGACGTCACACCAAATGACATAGTGTCACGCCATATGATGAAATGCACCAAATCACAATGTATCAGCGCAAAAAAAGGTATTTCATGAAAATAAAATCATTAACAATGAATTTTGAAGTCCACTGAAAAGAACTTTAGGGATAACATCTATTTTTCAACTGCATATTACATGTGAAACATGGTGACATGGGGGAAAAATGGGAAAGGGAAATATAAATTGTACAGATCCTATTTTGCTAAATTCTTATCACAGATTTAATATATTTCATATATGATTTTTAAATTGAATTCGTGTTTTTACCTATATTTCAATATAAAAATGCAGTTTGGTCATAGAGTGTGACAGAAATGTCATATAGTGTGACTGTACATTTTCAATGTCCCAATGTAATAACAATGTAATAACAATGTCACTCCATATGACATAGTGTCACTCAATATGACATTTTGACAGTTTATCTAATTTATTAGACAACTAAATACAGCTAGATATTATTTAGCATGCAACTGACCACATGGCAGCAATGCTTTCTAAGAATTCATAAAGAAGATTTGTGAAAAATAACAATTTTTATTGCAAATGATGTCACACCATAAGACACAATTTTTTGGCCACTATTGATGATGTCGGATATGGAGCTTTTTATATAAAAATCTAAAAGGCAGACCTGACCTCCTGACCATGGCAATCACTCCTGACATGCTATTGTAACTTCCTGATTAAGCAGGGTCCGTGTCATGGCAATGATGTCCAAATTAATGCCCGTTGAAAATATACAATATAGTGTCACACCATATGACGTCCACTGTAAGGACAAAATATATTTGATTAGAACTTAGTTGGACGTTATGCATGGGCATCGAAACTTTCTGTGGTTATAGAAAACATCCACTTATTTTATTTGCCTGGAAAAATTTTAAAGTATTTATACTTTATATGGATATACATTCTAATTAGGAAAATCACACGCATAGTGGACAGTCACACCATATGACATTTTTCATGTTTGGATAGTTGTTTTATGTCAAAATTTAAATACAACTGCAAAATTTTTAGTATGCAGGAAGTTGATCCTATCAGACCAACAACATTTCCATATCAATTCTTAACAATTACCATTTTTTATATGTGTGTGACAGAAGGACAGTCTGAATTTTGCTATCCGTCATCCACCCATTTGCTTCGTCCATCCAATTGGTATTGGGGAAATCATTTTCATTCTGACAAAAATTGTGGAGGGCACAGCAGGTGGCAATCATAAGGGGGGCAAATTTGAAATGAAAGTCACTTCTTTTAAGCAACACCCTCCATCTGGACTTGAGGATGCCAAAAGCCATCTCCACTCCCACTCTGACTGAGCTTAAATAAGCATTGAAGGACTCCTGCTCTGGGGTTAAATTTGGTGAGTTGATGTACCCTTTGATTAGCCAATTAAGGAGGGGGTATGCAGGGTCGCCAACAATTTGTAGAGGAATATCTTGTCCCTCAATGTTCTTCACACCCTAAAGAAGTTGAAAATGAAATACAAGTTAGTTTATCATGTCAGTGAATTTAAAAGTATTTACAAATACAGAATAAGAAGCCGGTGTTAGAAATTAATACCTACACTTGGTAATACATGAGCCCTTTTGAAAAGGTCTGACTGCTGCAAGACATTGGCATCATGTGCACTCCCTGGCAACTTGCAACTTATGTTCCTAAAGCTGAAAAAAACATTTCACATTAGATGAGCATTTCTTAGCCTTGGGTGTGATGTGACATAGCCTATATTGATATGTTCCAGGGATTATCTTACCAACATCTGTCGTCCACCACAGCCTGGAGTACATGATGGCCAGCCTTTTCTATTCACGAAATCCCTGTATCCATTAGATGGAGGAAGAATAGGGATGTGGGTGCCATCTATTAGACCCATAAGTTGGGGAATCCCATGGGCCGCTTGTATTCGTCTCGCAATTTCTACTGCTTCCTCCTCGCTTGGCATTTTTATTAGGGTTTTTATCGGCCCCCTCAGCATGCCTTTGCAGAACATATAGACAAATTTTTTGACAGTGCACTTGTGAATGCCAAACTGATTTGCAACCAGTCTGTACTCCGCGCAGCTTCCGAGACGGTATAGCACTATCGCTACGCGCATGGGAAGAGGTATAGCCTCCCTTACAGTGACCATATCTGGAGCCATAAAACTCTCACTTAAGGCACACAATTTAACGAAAGACTGGCGTGACAGTCTAAAATTCACTCTCCAGTCTGCGTCCGTGAATTAGTGTAAAACGACCCTCTCCCACCACATTTTGCTGCGGATCTTCATCCAACGTTGACGGGTCTTTGGCGGAGGTAACGGTAGGAGGCCAATAGACATCAATCCCACTCCATCACCGAGAAGTTCGGCCTCTTGCTGTCGCCTCCTCCTTCGCATTGCTCCCAGCAATACCAGCGCATTATTTTGCTTATACAGTGAAAAATAAATTAAAAGTAAAATAGACAGAACGATGAAGTTTACGATCTCCATTTTTCTCAGTTTCTTTTAACGGTCAGTGATTCTATTCCGATTAGAATTTCTTCTGAATTTCTTTCGGAATAGTTTGATCGGAATGGGGGAAAATGTACATGTAAACCCGGCTAGTGTGTGCTTGTTTGTCCTAGTGAATACAAAATGTGTGCTTGTTTGTCTTGGTGAATATAAAATGTGTCCTTCTTAGTCTTGGTGAATATAAAATGTGTCCTTGTTAGTCTTGGTGAATATAAAATGTGTCCTTGTTAGTCTTGGTGAAGGGGGGGCGATGGGGATTCTGATTGACTGGAGCTGTGACCTGGACTGGCCGTGGGACTATTGTGAGCCCAAGTACAGTTTTGTCAGGATGGATACAGGCACCAATAACACGGCTCCTGGCTTCAACTTCAGGTATTAGCAATACAAGCCCTAACCCCTAACCCTAAGCAGCAATACAAGCCCTAACCCCTAACCCTAAGCACCAATACAAGCCCTAACCCCTAACCCTAAGCAGCAAGGAGATCCCATTAAATTAGAGCTTTCAGAGGTTTAGGGTGGGCATTCGGATTCAGACATTTAGGCCCAGTCCCATTTCTCTTCCCTAACACTAGCACTTGTTTTCGAGTTCCCTCCAGGATGAGACACCCCTCGATTGCGTAGTGAGAAGTGCAGATCTTCCCCTAATAAATGGGACAGCACTTCACATAAAAAAGTCTTCACCTGTTTTACGCGTCTATCGTTTACACTGAACGGATTTGAGGCTCTAAACCGGGGTAAACTGTTCAAAAGCCATCATCCACAAATTATCATAATTATCAGAGAATTCTGGTGAAAGATTTGCGCACTTTGAAAAATATCGATCTTTTTAATACATGTTTTAACACACCAGTGCGGAATTCAACTGAATTTACATCAAACTAAGAGAGAACGGGACACAGCTCGTGCATTCGGACACAGATCGGGTACCGACACACAATCTTTTCATTTAGCTGATTGAGTTTGCAAAGAATCGTGGGTAATTTCATCTTCACTTCAACTTCACTTCGTTCAATGTCTGCACCCGACCTCCCTCCGTTTGAAGGGGCGATTTGAAGGGCTGAAAGCCACTATTCCTCGGTCCTGAAAGTATTGGGACACACTACACTTACACGTCAACGTGCAAAACCGAGTGTAAGGGCTAAAATGGAGGGGAAGTGGTAGTAATGGGACAAACATTGACACTCTGCATGATGTTATAATGTACATTTGGTCCATAACACTCCGGCATTCTCTTTTAACCTGCTCATGTTGCTGCAGCCACCTGGGACAAGTCTAGTGGACTGACTGCAAAAATGTTTGCTAAGAGCCTGGTAATACCATAGGAATACCATAGAGAGCCTGGCAATACCATAGGAATAACATAAAGAGCTTGGCAATACCATAGAGAGCCTGGTTATACCATAGGAATAACATAAAGAGCTTGGCAATAGCATAGGAATACCATAGAGAGCTTGGCAATACCATAGCAATACCATAGAGAGCTTGGCAATACCATAGCAATACCATAGAGAGCTTGGCAATACCATAGCAATACCATAGAGAGCCTGGTTATACCATAGAGAGCTTGGCAATAGCATAGGAATACCATAACAATAATTTATTGTGAAAAGTACAAAAAGTGCATGATACTACTTGTACATAGTGATGTATACCCTATAATAACCTTGATGGTATCATGATATTTTTCTTGTTCTTAACACCTGTCAATTTGCAGCTCATATTCTACTAAAACATGTACTGTGCAAATGAACAATCTTTGCCAAAACAGATATGCAAAATACTCCAACAATGGAAGCGCAGAATCCAGGACGTTAATCAAAGGATTTGGAATTCGCTTTGATGTGATTGTGTTTGGCACGGTGGGTACCCCCCAAACTCACTCTTCCCTTTACTCCCCCTCATAGACAGGCTAAACTCACTCTTCCCTTTACTCCCCCCCATAGACAGGCTAAACTTACTCTCCCTTTACCCCCTAAACTCATTTGTACACATTGTCCTGCTCCTCCCAATACACTCATTCCACATTGTCCTGCTCCTCCCAATACACTCATTCCACATTGTCCTGCTCCTCCCAATACACTCATTCCACATTCTACATTGTCCTGCTCCTCCCAATACACTCATTCCACATTCCACATTGTCCTGCTCCTCCCAATACACTCATTCCACATTCTACATTGTCCTGCTCCTCCCAATACACTCATTCCACATTTTCCTGCTCCTCCCAATAAACTCATTCCACATTCCACATTGTCCTGCTCCTCCCAATACACTCATTCCACATTCCACATTGTCCTGCTTCTCCCAATACACTCATTCCACATTCCACATTGTCCTGCTCCTCCCAATACACTCATTCCACATTCCACATTGTCCTGCTCCTCCCAATACACTCATTCCACATTCCACATTGTCCTGCTCCTACCAATACACTCATTCCACATTCCACATTGTCCTGCTCCTTCCAATACACTCATTCCACATTGTCCTGCTCCTTCCAATACACTCATTCCACATTCCACATTGTCCTGCTCCTTCCAATACACTCATTCAATTCAATTCAATTCAATTTTATTTGTAGAGCGCACAAATAAAGTACATTGTCTCGCGGCGCTTTACAGACAGTACGGGAAGCATCCATGAGAATCAGGGGCAAGGAAAAACTCCCTCGCTTTGTAAATAGTTTGTTATGTAGGAAGAAACCTTGGGCAGATCCACGCCTCATGGACTCAGCCTACCTGCCTGGGGCCTAATAAAGTATCCGTAAAGTCTGATGCATAGATTGACCATGGTTAACACAAAACAGTATGAGTACTGAATGTAGTCAGAGATGATATACACATAGTTTGTGCGACAGTCAGGGCCAAGGGATGGAGTCAGTAGTTGGAGTGTGGGATTAGTCAGTATTTGGAGTGGGATCAGAGTTCATTGGGTGTTGGTCGCTATCTAAGTAGTGGTCATCAGGGGGCCATCAGGCCAGTTCCATCACGGGCCTCAGAGAGAAGGGGGGATGGTCATGGTGTGTGGCTCCGGGGAGGTTGGTCAGCATCCGTAGTGGGGTAGGGTTGGTGGCAGGGAGGTACGGGAGGTTCATCACTCAGCCAGTGCGTCGGGGCAGAGGAGGCAAGAGAAACAAAGAGAAACAGAAACAAGAGGATTAGGCCAATCTAGGAGGATATCACTTCATGATATGTGTCATATAATCTAGCTAGAGTGAGGAGAGGGAGAGAGAGAGAGAGAGGAGAAAGAGGGTTGTACAGGATGGCAAGTGTGCAGAAGGTGGCAGCACTAGGCTATCGCAGCATAACTAAGGTATGGTACATGGCATCTCACCAACCCAGAAGGGGGTGGTCAGTGGCCGCCTTGGAAAAACAGCAGAGGTAGCCCTCCCAAGAAAGCCCAAGAGGAGTGGTGATATGCCATGGCCCACTCCTAATTATAGGAAATGTCAAAAGGAAGGTTTTAAGTCTAGACTTAAAGGTATTGAGAGTGTTCGCTTCGCGAATGTAGGGAGGAATAGAATTCCATAGAAGAGGTGCTCGATAGGCAAAAGCTCTTCTCCCAATTGTAGTTTTAGATATGGTCACTTTTTCAAGGAGGCCAGCATTTTGAGATCTCAGAGGTCTTGCTGGATGGTATGGAACAAGTAAATCTGTAATATATGCAGGAGCTAAGCCATTAAGTGCCTTATACGTCATGAGAAGGATTTTGAAGTCAATTCGACTTTTGACAGGAAGCCAGTGTAGAGATGCTAGAATGGGAGAAATATGTTCATATTTCTTAGTTCTAGTGAGTGTTCTAGCTGCTGCATTTTGGATTAGCTGTAGACTTTTAATGCAGGTGTTACTGCACCCTGAGAACAGAGCATTGCAGTAGTCGAGTCTGGAGGTAACAAATGCATGTATAAGTTTTTCAGCATCCTCAAAGGACAGGAACTTCCTAACCTTAGCAATGTTTCTAAGGTGAAAAAATGATGTTTTAGAAATGTGCTTTACATGGCTATTCAGGGAGAGGTCTTGATCAATAAGTACCCCCAGATTTTTCACTTGTGAGCTAAATGAGAGTGTAGGACTGCTAAGTGAGCTATGATGGTGAAGCGAGGTGTCCTTCAGTTGTTTAGAGGCAATCATCATAACTTCAGTTTTATCTGAGTTCAAGCATAAGAAATTTTTTGACATCCAAACTTTAATGTCTTCAAGACAGGCATTAAGTTTGGTTGTCGGAGTACAGTCGCTAGGCTTCATAGAGAGATAAAGCTGTGTATCATCTGCGTATGAGTGAAATGCAATGCCATGTTTCCTAATGATTTCACCCAGAGGTAGCATATATAGAGAGAATAGTAGGGGGCCCAGTACTGAGCCTTGCGGAACGCCATATTTAACTTTAGCATGATAAGATGAGACGTTGTGAGCATGTACAAATTGGTATCGATCAGTGAGGTAGGATTTGAACCAAGCTAGTGCTGAATTTCTAATGCCTATCGTATGTTCGAGTCTGTGTAGTAGGATACCGTGGTCAATGGTGTCAAAAGCTGCACTAAGATCAAGTAAGATTAATATGGATACATTACCATTGTCCATGGAAAGAAGGAGGTCGTTGAAGACTTTAACTAAGGCTGTTTCAGTGCTGTGATTAGCTCTAAATCCTGATTGGAAGACTTCCTGGATTTTGTTTTCGTCTAGGAAGCGACAAATTTGTTTGAACACAATTTTTTCTAGAATTTTGGATATAAAAGGAAGGTTGGATATAGGTCTGTAATTAGCCAGAACATCAGAGTCAAGGTTTGTTTTTTTAATCAATGGTTTAATGACTGATGTCTTGAAAGTAGTTGGTACATGTACCGCTAGGAGTGAGCTATTGATAATTTCAAGTAATGTCTCAGCTAGCGGTGTAAAGGCTGCCTTGAGGAGGTGAGTAGGAATAGGATCAAGTAGGCATGTTGACGCCTTCGCTTTAGTAATGAGAGAAGAAATTTCTAATATATCAGTGGGCATAAAGGAGTCAAGGTATGCTACGGGTTGGCTACAGCTATCAGTAGTTAGTAGAGAGGCTGTAGGCATGTTGCTAATTTCAAGTCGTATGGTTTCAATTTTTTCATTGAAAAAATTCAGGATTCCACATTCCACATTGTCCTGCTCCTTCCAATACACTCATTCCACATTCCACATTGTCCTGCTCCTTCCAATACACTCATTCCACATTCTACATTGTCCTGCTCCTCCCAATACACTCATTCCACATTGCACATTGTCCTGCTCCTCCCAATACACTCATTCCACATTGTCCTGCTCCTCCCAATACACTCATTCCACATTGTCCTGCTCCTCCCAATACACTCATTCCACATTCTACATTGTCCTGCTCCTCCCAATACACTCATTCCACATTCTACATTGTCCTGCTCCTTCCAATACACTCATTCCACATTCTACATTGTCCTGCTCCTCCCAATACACTCATTCCACATTCTACATTGTCCTGCTCCTTCCAATACACTCATTCCACATTCCACATTGTCCTGCTCCTCCCAATACACTCATTCCACATTCCACATTGTCCTGCTCCTTCCAATACACTCATTCCACATTCCACATTGTCCTGCTCCTCCCAATACACTCATTCCACATTGTCCTGCTCCTCCCAATACACTCATTCCACATTCCACATTGTCCTGCTCCTCCCAATACACTCATTCCACATTGTCCTGCTCCTCCCCCCATACACTCATTCCACATTGTCCTGCTCCTCCCAATACACTCATTCCACATTCCACATTGTCCTGCTCCTCCCAATACACTCATTCCACATTCCACATTGTCCTGCTCCTCCCAATACACTCATTCCACATTGTCCTGCTCCTCCCAATACACTCATTCCACATTCCACATTGTCCTGCTCCTCCCAATACACTCATTCCACATTGTCCTGCTCCTCCCAATACACTCATTCCACATTCCACATTGTCCTGCTCCTTCCAATACACTCATTCCACATTCCACATTGTCCTGCTTCTCCCAATAAAGTCAGGTGAAAAACTGCCTCTCCTTCCCCTCACAGAGAAGCAAACCCACAGGCAGACAAACTCACTCTCCCCCTTACATCCCCTCACAGGCAGACAAACTCACTCTCCTCTTTACTCCCCTCACAGAGAAGCAAACTCACTCTCCTCTTTACTCCCCTCACACAGAGGCAAACTCACAGGCAGACAAACTCACTCTAACCGCTCCTTCCCCTCACAGGCAGGCAAATTCAGTTTGGTGCTGATGATAGTCAACCTTGGTGCTGCCTTGTCCTTCCTCAGTTTGGTAAGTGTGTGTGCGTGTGTGTGTGTGTGTGTGTGTGTGTGTGTGTGTGTGTGTGTGTGCACGTGTATGCCATGACTGCCCTCTGCAGGTAATAGTGAATTGTGTCAAACTTGTTATTTTTCATGTGGCTTTCAAAATAAAGACTCTAAGCTTCTCTGTCGAACTTTTCGATGACCAAAACGAGATGTGACAAATTCAGAGTGACCAGATGCCCAGACAAGTACTCTTTTTGAGACCTACAAAATAAAATGCCCATTCCATCCCATCCATGAATTTCCATCCATACCTCTTTATAAGGTAGTTCACACCTAGCCAGGCCTACACCGCCTACTGGATTCCTCTCTGATTCGTTGACTGAAACTTAAAATAGCCAATTCTGACTAAAATAAGACTGAAATGCTAAGAAAATTTAGTTGACTAAAATTTGAAGTATGAACATGACCAAAACCAGTAAAAACTAAAATGACTGCTTGACACAAAAGTCAAACTAAAACTAACAGAAAAAAGTCAACGACACAAGATGGTATTTAAACAGGAATGTGACACCGCCCATGACTTTCCCTTGGTCTCCTCTCTAGGGTCCCCATTATTTGTGATTGGTTCCCTTGGTGTCCCCCATTATTTGTGATTGGTTCCCTTGGTGTCCCCATTATTTGTAATTGGTTCCCTTAGTCTCCTCTCTAATTTGTGACTGGTCCGCTTGGTCCCCCCTCTCTGGTCCCCTTTATTTGTGATTGGTTCCCTTGGTCTCCGTTCTTATTTGTGATTGTCCACTTGGTCTCCCCTCTAGGTCCCTCTTATTTGTGACTGGTTCCCTTAATCTCTCCTCTAATTTGTGACTGGTCCGCTTGGTCTCCCCTCTAGGTCCCTCTTATTTGTGACTGGTTCCTGGTGACCTGCACTAAGAAGAGGGATATCTACAACCAGCTTAAAACCACCCGTCCAGATATCCCTGAAGGAGACAGTGCATTGGTAGGTGCAGTAGCATAGCTGGACCTTTCTGCCAAGTGGTGTTTGCACTCTGATACATATCAGGGGGCCACTACAAATTGTGGACACTACGACATAAAATCATTTTGGGGCCCCCTTTCAGTGACAGGCCCATAGAATCATTGGGCCCCCCTTTCAGTGACAGGCCCTTAGAATCATCCTACACCCCCCCCCCCCCCTCCGCACCCCCCTGATATATACCATTCCTATCAACTGTCCTACCACCTAAGCTTCCTGTCTAAATCACACTTGCCCTTTCCTCACTCTGAACTACACTTCCTGTCTAAATCACACTTTCCTCACCCTTGTGTTTCAGATCCCTATGGAGAAGACCTATGGAACCTCCTAAAGATATTAGAACCTATGGAACCCCCTAAAGATATTAACACCTATGGAACCTCCTAAAGATATTAAGACCTATGGAACCTCCTAAAGATATTAAGACCTATGGAACCTCCTAAAGATATTAAGACCTATGGCACCTCCTAAAGATATTAACACCTATGGAACCTCCTAAAGATTCAAACAATGAAAAAAATAATTGGCAAAATCACAAAAGACCTGATTTGGTGAGCCAAAGATTAACTGGTTTAGTCTTCCATCATCTTTGGTTGTGGAAACTATAGGCCGTAAAGCCATAAATCCTTTATTGAAGCAACACCAAAGATTTATTTATTCAAGACATATAATTAATAGTTTTGGAATTGGGTAGCATACATTACAGAAAGTGAACAGCCTACCATAAATTTGATAGCATACACCTAACATTCACCATAGAGGGACATGTGGCA
Source organism: Sardinella longiceps (assembly GCA_027497455.2). Classification (NCBI taxonomy): domain Eukaryota; kingdom Metazoa; phylum Chordata; class Actinopteri; order Clupeiformes; family Clupeidae; genus Sardinella; species Sardinella longiceps. Next base: position 29,443 of record JAODXP020007137.1, on the reverse strand, counting down.
ATCCTCAAAAGGACGGATTGAATGAATGAATGAATGAATTAATTAATTAATTAATGCATGTTCAGAGAAGATGTGACCGCAAAACCTCGTAAACACTTCATTTATTCAACAGCAAAAAAGCCTTTCTATTGCTGTTAATATTCTATCAATACAACTCTCCAATGAGCTGACATGATGTGACTAGCAAATATTAGCACCCATCACAGTAAACTTGTAATTGTAAGAAGTTACTGACTCGAGTCTGTGTTTGTAAAAAAAAAAAGTCACTTTAGTAGATGAACAGTAGTTAGAGTAGCCTGCCTGGACGGTCAGCAATTTGGATAGCTAGCATGCTAACATTGGTTAACAGAGTGGGGGAGCAGATTACCCAGCAGGCAAGCCAGCACCAGCCCCTTTTGGGCTCACAGATTACCCAGCAGGCAAGCCAGCACCAGCCCCTTTTGGATCCCTTTGGGCCTGCACAGGGCCTCCATTGGGCCTGTGAGTGTTTGCCCATCAGCAAAACTAGGCCCACATGGGTACCCCTCACTTAGCCTTCATAGCCCAAACTAGCCCCACACTGGCCCTTAATGCCCTCACATAGCCCTCATAGTCCTAACTAGCCCCACACTGGCCCTTAATGCCCTCACATAGCCCTCATAGTCCTAACTAGCCCCACACTGGCCTTTAATGCCCTCACATAGCCCTAACTAGCCCCACACTGGCCCTTAATGCCCTCACTTAGTCCTCATAGCCCAAACTAGCCCCACACTGGCCCTTAATGCCCTCACTTAGCCCTCATAGCCCTAACTAGCCCCGCACTGGCCCTTAATGCCCTCACATAGCCCTAGCCTAACTGGCCCTTAATGCCCTCACTTAGTCCTCATAGCCCAAACTAGCCCCACACTGGCCCTTAATGCCCTCACTAGCCCTCATAGCCAACTAGCCCCTACTGGCCCTAATGCCCTCACTTACCCTAGCCCAACTAGCCCCACACTGGCCCTTAAAGGAATAGTTCATCTCTGATGGTTACTCACCCTTACTGACATTTTGGTCTCATGCAGTGTATGCGTTGTCCTAGTCTGGCAACCCCAATTTTACCTTTAGCTTAGCATAGGCGCTGGAAAGTAAAGTTGTCAAAGAGTTGCTATCTGGCAACGTTACATATTCATATTTGTGTCAGCATGTCAGTGAACACTACAGACTGTAGTTTCATACCTTTGTAAACAAATGTTTATGCGTTTTAGGAAGGATTGTTCGACAGTACATAGGCTGTCATTGTGGGGGTGGGGGTGCTCCAGCACCGTAAACAACCTGAAAACAAGGCTAAATGTCAAATAAAACAAACTTCTGCTTTAATTGAGCCCCATACAACTCCTGTGCTATTTTTCATACACTGTGTACCCCTCACGTCTTTCTGCAAAGATGCAAAGAGTGTAAGAGATGTAAGAGTGTAAGAGAGTGTAAAAGTGTAAGAGATGTACAGTATATAGTAGGCATTTAGGCATTTAAGGAAAGGCATGCTTTCATAAAATAAAGAATCCAGACTGTAAAGTGTAATTAGTTACTCCTAATGGTATAGATGAAGAATCCAGACTGTTAAGTGTAATTAGTTAGTCCTAATGGTATAGATGAAGAATCCAGACTGTTAAGTGTAATTAGTTACTCCTAATGGTATAGATGAAGAAGTTCCAGCCACCAGTGTTGGGGAGTAACGGAAAACATGTATTCGGAATACTGTATTCAGAATACAAATTATGAGTAACTGTATTCAGTTACAGTTACAGCTAAAATGGGTGGTATTTAAAATACAGTAACTTTGTAAAAATCAAGGGATTACTCAGTGGTATTTCACAATTTCTCATGTTTAACTATCCCCTCTCTAATTTGGGTAATTCCACGCATTGTCGGAAACCAAACCAAACAAAGCGCTATAAGAGCTATTAAACATCCTCCTAACGATGATGTCAGTAACACAACTGCGCCTAGCAAATGAAATTTACCCCACTCAGTGGCAAGACAGATATGCCTGTTACACATAATCATACTATATAAGCAAGTAGGCCTAGGACTAAATAATAAAGCTGGCACAATTAGAAATAAAATTGGCTAAATAACATTTACGCATTCTGTCCATAGACTGAAAACGTGTGTTTATAGAAATCTCCACTTTGCCTGGAGTTCTTGAAAGTACTGAAATATCAGTGGCTGAAACCTCCAAATGCATGATTGAGTGCTGCAGCTGCATAAACTTCCCTCTATCTCTCACCTGCAATTTGACTCAGGGAGCGTCACAAAAATCGTAAAATGTTATGTTTAGTTTTGCTAGGTCCTGTTAATGCAGAAGGAAAAACTTTAAGCTCATCTAATTAATAATTTTTTTTTTACCAAAAATCGTAAAATGTTATGCTTAGTTTTGCTAGGTCCTGTTAATGCAGAAGGAAAAACTTTAAGCTCATCTAATTAATATTTTTTTTTACCAAAAAAAGTTTTAGCTAGTGGCCGAGGTCATACTACCCATGTTGCCCATTAGGATAACTCGTCCTTGTTTACCTTAACAAACCCTAATATTTCATCTACTGCAAACGTATGTATTGGAGACTGGCTGAACATCCAATTTGTTGATAAAAACAAACAAGAATTTCCAGGATGTGATTGCTACATTCACGTAGTTGTAAAAAGGCACAACATTAAAAGTAATCCAAAGTATTTAGAATACGTTACTCATATTGAGTAACGTAACGGAATACGTTACAAAATACATTTTGGGGCATGTATTCTGTAATCTGTAACGGAATACATTTTAAAAGTAACCCTCCCAACACTGCCAGCCACACACCTGGATCACCTTTAGCAAGTATGGAGGCGGATGGGACAAATCTAGAACGTTCAGCACTTTGAGAGAACAAAGGGAGGAGAAAGAAGAAAATATTTTGGCGGTTGTTTTGGTTTTTCCTTTAAATTTGCAGACAACAAAGTACCACAGAGAGGGTGTTACATCACACCTAGCAGGTTCTTCATGGAAATGCTTTTGGAGGTTGAATCGGTTTTCCTTTAAAGGTACAAATCCATCAGCCACACAGCAGGCTCACCTCATAGACTGGGCTAGGCTATGTGTTACATAGTGTGCTCACCTCATAGACTGGGCTAGGCTATGTGTTACATATTGTGCTCGCCTCATGGACTGGGCTAGGCTATGTGTTCCATATTGTGGAGGAGTTTGGGACTTGTCACTAGGGTTGCCAACCGTCCCGTAAAATACGGATTTGTTCCGTATTACAGTGAGAAATGATGCGTTCCGTATTGAAGTCATACAGAACGCAGTTTGTTCCGTATTTTTGAAGCTCAGGGAGAAATTAATGTAGGATCAGAGAGATAAGCACTATGAAGTTGCTATGAATATTTTGCTGTGTTATTTTGAGATGAGAAATGTAATGGTTGAAGGAAAACTGCTATTGACATCCTTCTGGTTGTCTGTCGCGTCATTTAAACCCGCATTGAAGGTTGCGCATGAAGCAGATGGGCAAATAGTGGAGAATGAAAACTTCGGGGGGTTTTGTTTGTTTGTTTTTTGCAGACCCTGGACCTACTGCCTATGTATGTTTTCACTGGGCAGGTATTAGCCCACCTCTAGACAGTAGCCTAACTAACTACATTTGTCATTTGACGAACTCTGCGAAAACGAGTTCAAAAAAGAGAGCGCTCCGTCTGTGTGTGCGCTCGCTCAGACCCTGCACTTCTCTGACAAGCAATAGACAAGCTGCTGCTGAGTTAGCTGCCCCATTTTTGATTAAATCTTCCTTCTTTTTGATTGTCTGACCAGGGAAACTTACAGACTCTCCCTCGACATTGACACCTGAACTGTTAGAGAAAGATCACGCTTAAATTAAATACAAGGCCCGTGGTCACATCAAGTGCGTAAAATGCGCGAAAATATAGGCAATGGGCGAGGAGAAAATAGTCAATTCTCGCCCAAACTATTTTCAGTAAATAGGGAGGATCTAATAAGTAGATCCATCTTATCTCTCTCCAACGAGAACAGAGAGAGACAGGCGAGTGGGCAAAGACAGGAGAGTGGGCTATTTTATTTTTCTTAAAAGGGCAACAGCATACAAAGACAAAAAAAAGCCTATTTGTTATTCTGTTGATATTGTATCAAAGATGGTAGGTATATGACATCTGTCCATGATGGCAGCAGTAGATACATTATTGCAATCTTCTTTCTTGGGTTATTTCCCATTTTTGGAACGGGCATAGGCCTACAGATAGGCTATGTGCAGACAGGTGGGTCCCACATTTGAAATGGTTAAAAGGTCTGTATCCAACCACTTCCTACAACTCTTGACAGACCCTAGAATGGCTTTAGAATACAGAATACACAATGTAATGCATCATCCAGAATGATAATACTTCAGTCTGTCTGAAATTTTGTGGGAAAGTTCCTGTCTTTTATTCATACCATAGGGCCTAAGCCTAATAGTGACAGTTTAGAATGCAAAGGGGGAAACATCCAGATACTGGGAACAGAGACAAGTGCCAACACTAATTATATACCCTACTAAGAGTGGGAAAGAAGGCTCCAGGGGGGGGGGGGTTTCATTAAAAGCTGTGCACAAGTTATAGTGTAAGAATTGTGGAAGGTGGCATCATAATTCATGTCCAGTCGAATAGCCATTGCCTTTATGCAATAATGAATTCTTGTTTCATTGAGTCTGTTTTAACCTTTTCTTTTATTTGTTGGCTTGGGTCAGTGTCAATCAACAATCAGAAAAGACTGGAGAACATTAAGGTGTGTGGATCTACTAAAGGGATATTAAAGATTACCCTTATTAAAGGGATCTAGGCTACTAAAGGGAGTGGACCTACCCCAGAGACGGACTGGGATTAAAAAAAAACCATTTGCACCCATCTAGCGGCCCGCAGTGGACGCACACACGCAACTCAAAGCTCACAGGCAGCCTGTAACTTTTCATGCCTCAAAGCTTAGTTCACAGATAGCACGGAATGCACGGAAAGAACGGCTCTTTTGATAACTCCAATAATAGTGAACTCAAACTCCCATGTTTTAAACAATTGCATCAATTAGGCTACACCACCGCGCAACCATTAGGCCTATGGCTAAACGCCAAGGTCATTAGAGCCAGCCGCTCCATAATAAAAACATGAGTCTTACCTTCATGCAATTAACAAAGTAGGCCTACAAAGCAGCTTGCTCTTCTCCGCAACAAATCGACTTCTATCAGAGACTTGGACGCTGTTTCCGAAAATGCCTAGGCTATTACTTGACTGCTACGTAGGCTACTAGGCTACTCGTACTCTGATCTCTGTAGAAAGCAGTGTGTAGCGCAGCACATGAGAAATGTCACAGTAGTAGTGTGGGGCTCAGTTAACCTTGAGTCAGGTAGAGCACCTGTAGTCCGTTCATTAATGAGGTTCTAGTCATAGGCCTCTTCTGCTGCTTGCATACCATACTGGGGAGTAGTGTATGGGCAGAGGCCGTTTACGGCGAGCCATGGCACTCCTATTAACGCCATTCAACCTGCAATTCCAATTGCAAATCCGCTAGGGGGCGATCGCGAGTCAGTGGAAACTGAGTGGAAAATCAATGGGCACCTATGAGGTATAGGGCTAAACGTATAATTTTCACATATTTAGGGACAACATATCACAGATTGCATTTTATTTTAAGCAACTTTGACATGGATTTCAATCAAAATGAAATGTATTTAATACATATGACCATTACGTTTTTCATCTGTGAGCAGTTTTTTTCCCCTGACTCACTAGCATTCTGCTACTCTATTCTGGTGAATGGCCATAGGGAAAGAGTTGCTGTGTCACGTGACAGACACTTTGGAAAGGATTTTACAAATGAACAACAAATGCTAAAAACATTATGTGTGGACTGAGCATTAAGTCAAATTACTCTGAACCGCATGCATAAATGCATTTATTCAAGAAAAAATTGTATCTAAAGAAAACCAGCATTTGAGGGTGCAGCTGCATAGAACCCAATTCATTCTTCACTGACTCTTGCGCGCCATCTAGGCGCAATACCACCGGATGTAAAAGGGGAGTGCTAATGGTGCATTCCAGGGAGCTGGGAGGTAGGAGATTTCAGACCTCCTACTACGAAAAGTGCTCTGGAACGCCACTTGAAGTGGGAGATTCTAGTTGTGAAGTGGAGTACTTCGATGTACCCCGACTTCACCGTGATGCAGTAGAATGACATCACATAACAATGGCAGCGCCCACAGACAGAAACTTCTTACATAAACTGAAAGACCACAGACTGTATTTATCGGCATTTAGTTGTACTAAATAGTGTAATATAATGTAATATGTTCTACAAGGACAATCATATGTTGCTGTATTATCTGTCCGTGAAGTTTAGGGTAGGCATGAAATTGTAAACAAAATGATGACGCACACATTGCTGATAGTGGAACCGCCTCTAGGCAAATAATAGCCTATTACAATCGTTAGCCACTTTGTTTGCCTGGAACGCTTTGAGGTTGGACCTCGTAGGCTTCAAGTGGCATAAGTCCCATCTCCCAGCTTCCTCGAATGCACCATAATTCTCCCCTATTAAAAGTTCTCTGGTATGGGGCTCATTCACTCAAGTAGAGCACCTTCAGCTAATTAACTAATTGTGGGAAGCAGTAGTGTGTGATGCACTGTGTGCTGGGGCACAAGTAGCATAGCCTAGTCTAGTCATGCAGCATAGCAGGGCATTTTCAGCATTCAGCGGAGTTCCAGATCACCAGCGTTGTAAAACTAACGTTAGGCTGAGGTGACGAACTTGACCGCTGTTTAAATCGCCAACTCATACATTCAGAATTTCAGATTAATGTTTTGCTGTGATCGTCAGTGTGACCGCTTTAACAGTTTTTGAGACATGGCCCTTGTCTCTGCCTCAGGAGACTTCAAGCAAAGACCATGAGCCTCTCTGCTTCTAGTGTTAAATAGGCTGCCGGCTGAAGCTGCTGTTGACAATTTAAACAAATTTGTCCATTTTGGGTCTGTAAAATCCGTAGATACGTAACTCAGAAAAATATGAATGAATCTAGTTACCATCTTTGGCCCATGGATTAAAAACCTTTACCGAGTATTCTTCACTCCAGCACAGTTGGGGGCAGCATTAGGTATACGGTGATGGAACGGATGAATCACAGGCGATCGGAAACGAGGAAGAATCAGCTGCGTAAAAAATTGTGTTAGAGTTCCCTCTGTTATGATTATTTTAGCAATACGCCTGTCGTGATCATCGCGCAGTGCTGTTTGACTAACACACGGAGTTCTTGTCAAGCTCCGCACCCATCGGTAACATTAATTCAACAGTGCCTGTCCTAAATAACCACTTGATGAGGGAGCCTTGCCTTGTAACGTTAGCATTATCGCTGTCGTTGTAAACACTGGACACTGGTCTTTGTTCAAGACTTGCTAGTTCAGAATGTCAGGTAAGTTATGAATTTAATGTCAGAGCTTTATTTAAACATACTCGAGTAAATGGATGGCAGCAACAGTTCACTTGGCAAACCTAGATTAGCATTAACGTTAGACTAACGTTAGCTAAATAACGCGATAGCCAAGAAGTTGGTAGCTAGCTGGCATTGACGTTAGCTCAGTACTGTATAAGTTGACTAACAGCAAAGAGTAGGCTAACATTATAACAGTGGCCATGACATGATGCCAGTTTTTAAGTGTCCAAACTAATAACTGCGATGGGTGACACTGATCCCTGGTAGTTTTCATTCAGCATACAACCAAAATGTCTTTCTGTGGTGCCAGTGAACTAACGTTAACGTTAACTTGAACTGTTCGGACACAATAATAACCTCTCCGAAGGGGAAATAACTGGTCGGGGTAAAGAGATGCGGTCAAGAGAAATCAAAAGACATCCGAGAATGGAACTCTAGTGTCGGTACTGCCTAGATGATGTGAAATTCAACAGTGAATAGCAGTGGCATAGACCTTCTATATCTTGGTTGATGGATAATTGCTTTGAACCTAATCGTGAGAAGGTAACTTCCCAATAAGGTTAGACTATGCTTAACAGCAATGACTTTCAAATCTGCAGTACAAACATTCCACACGATTTGATCAATAATAGACGACATCAGTGCAAAATCACTGGTCCACCACATTGTAAATCTCCAGCTGACAATAGTCAAATTAAGTTCAGCCTGTCTTGGCTACCTCAAATGACATTCATGTCAGCACTTTAGCTATGGAAGTATGGTCAATACTCACTTGTCTGTTTTGGGGGAAACCCTCACTATCTTAACAAGTCATGTCCCATGATCTTTGTTAGAGTGCTTGGTTGTGCTTAAATGTTTTGGATGACAAATTAGACCCTACTGAATGAAAACATAATTCTGTACAGAACCTGAACTAAAACCGTGAATTGGAATATGAAGCCACATTCTAAACTCAGTGTCGAGTAAGTCTAGCCTAATGTTTGTTAACTTTATGAGGCTACTGTAGTCGAGTAAGTCTAGCCTAATGTTTGTTAACTTTATGAGGCTACTGTAGTCGAGCAAGCCTAGCCTAATGTTTGTTAACTTTGTGAGGCTACTGTAGTCGAGTAAGTCTAGCCTAATGTTTGTTAACTTTGTGAGGCTACTGCAGTCGAGTAAGTCTAGCCTAATGTTTGTTAACTTTATGAGGCTACTGTAGTCGAGTAAGCATAGCCTAATGTTTGTTAACTTTATGAGGCTACTGTAGTCGAGTAAGCCTAGCCTAATGTTTGTTAACTTTGTGAGGCTACTGTAGTCGAGTAAGTCTAGCCTAATGTTTGTTAACTTTATGAGCCTACTGTAGTCGAGCAAGCCTAGCCTAATGTTTGTTAACTTTGTGATGCTACTGTAGTCGAGTAAGCCTAGCCTAATGTTTGTTAACTTTATGAGGCTACTGTAGTTTTTTGTTTTGTGGAGGACACCACCTATAACTTGTTGCTTTGAATGTAAAGTGATGCACAATTAGCCTATTGGCTTTGGATACTGTTTTACTGCCATTTCCGTCTCCATCATAATAATGTGCACTAAATCCTGAGTCACAATAATGTGCACTAACTCCTGAGTCATAATAATGTGCTCTAACTCCTGAGTCACAATAATGTGCACTAACTCCTGAGTCACAATAATGTGCACTAACTCCTGAGTCACAATAATGTGCACTAACTCCTGAGTCACAATAATGTGCACTAACTCCTGAGTCACAATAATGTGCTCTAACTCCTGAGTCACAATAATGTGCTCTAACTCCTGAGTCACAATAATGTGCTCTAACTCCTGGCTTTGTTGACCTCTCTCTCCATCAGAGGATGTCGTCCTGTTGAATGTACCAGTGATCCGTCAGCTGTACCACTGGGACTGTGGACTGGCGTGCTCACGGATGGTCCTTAAGTAAGTACTACATCTTTTACTACACTTACTACACATCCTCATTTATTTGTTTTGTTTTTCCTTCACCCTCTTGTTGAAGGGACATATGTTATAAGGTTATATAATATTAATAATGGGACCAACGTAAATAACCTATAGAAGTAACTGATCTTTATTTTCCTCTTATGTTTTTTTTATTTTTCTCTTGTTTTGTGTGTGTTGTTTTGTGTTTTTGTGTGTGTTGTTTTGTGTGTGTTGTTTTTAGTTTTTCTGTCTTGTTTTGTACAAACTGTGTAAAAAAGGGGAAAAGAAAGTACAGTACAGACCAAAAGTTTGGACACACCCCCTCATTCAATGTGATTCATTTATGTCCAGGACAATTTATATTGTAGATTCTCACTAAAGGCATCACAATTATGAATGAACACATATGAAATTATGTGCTTAACAAAAAAAGTGTGAGATTATGACAAACTTTTGGACCTGAACCCGATCAAGATGGTTTGGGGTGAGCTGGACCGCAGAGTGAAGGCAAAAGAGCCGACAAGTTCTTAGCATCTCTGGGAATGAATAACTCTTCAAGATAGTTGGAAAACCATTTCAGGTGACTACCTCTTGAAGCTCATCCAAAAAATAAAAAGAGGACAAAGCAGTTATCAAAACAAAAAATGGATACTTCGATGAAACAAGAATATAAAACATGTTTTCAGTTATCTCACACTTTTTTTATTAAGTACATAATGCCATGTGTTCATTCATAACTTTGTTTATTTTGTAGATTGTCACTGAAGGCAACAGTCATGAAAATAAAGTAAATAATTTAATGGGAAAGTGTGTCCAAACTTTTGGTCTGTACTGTATGTTAAAAAAGATCAGAATAGTTTGACCACAGGTAGAAGAGTGCTCCTATAAAGGGGAAGAACAGGGCTCCTATAAAGGGGAAGCTGATGTGTTGTCAATAAATAAATCAAATCAAATCAAATTTATTTGCCCCAAGCTGCCCCTAAGCCTGAGCCTGAGCCTTATTTACCCCTAGCTATCCTAACCGTGAGTCTTCTATACCCCTTGCTGAGCCCATTGAGGCCTGCATAATATTTGTTCCCCTTGTTGTGGTGTATTATGGATGTCAGAGAGGGAGGGGAGAGAGGCCCTACTGATTATTTTCAGCTGTGTGGACGATCCAAAGTCCGATGTTGCAATAGTTGAAATGGGGGTGGTTATTTAGGTTACTGATAATGAAACACTTTGTCCACAATCTACACTTAAACCGACTGATGATATGAAATGCAACTTTGCAACCATGCACAGCCTCTCTGTCAGGAGCTGGTGGAACGCCGGAGTCCAGTAAACATTATTAAAGATGCTACTGGACGCTGCCTGGCTTTACGCACGATTGATTACTAATGGTCCATACTGTACTTTGAGTTGGGAACACAATCATGTCCATCTGATGCTTTTTTGAGTTTAGAGTTTGTTTATTTGTGATTTCAACGGAAAATGCCAAAAACGGCAGAGTGGGACATGTCATTTTAACACTATGTAACACCTTTTGAAAGCTCATAATAGCATTACACTATTTAACACTAACTTTAACACCTTTTGAAAGCTCACAATAACATTACACTATTTAGCACTAACTTTAACACCTTTTGAAAGCTCACAGTAACATTACACTATTTAAAGAGAACCTATGCAGGATCCGGTGGCATCATCCAGTAAGCTAACAACCAAACAAAGCAGTTATTAAGCGTTTCTGCCAATAATCCTCCATTTAGAATTGCATAGTCAATGGTGATCGCCGCTAACAAAATGTATCGACAGTTGAATGCGCTGAGAAGTCACAAATCGTGTTGTAATTCAAACAGTAAACTCTGGCTAAGTCACGTGACCTAGCTTGCTTGCTAACCAAAACTTACGATAGCCGGGACGCGCTCCCTGATCTTGCATAGGCGGTATCTGCCTCTAGGAGGGTCGGACAATCTCGTGAAAGGGCTCGTTTTACTCCGGAACATGTCATTTATCAAGTCTAGCATGTTCTAGGCAGTTTACATAAAGGTGTAATGAATAGGAAACGTCGAAATGTTACCTAAATGTTGCATGTGGTGGCTTTAACACTAACTTTAATTCTAAAGCTTTTAAAAGGGAGCTTTCAAAAGGTGTTAACCCTTTCGTGCGTCAAATTGGATAATATTCTGTAACTTATCTCGCTGGGTCTCTTATTCCCAAAGGCTTCAAGTGAAGTATTATTCCCAAAGGGTTAAAGTGAAGCCCTAAGTATTATTCCCAAAGGGTTAAAGTAAGTCTCTTTTTTCCTGGCAGGTATCTGCACCCAGTAAGCGAAGAAGACTTCCAGACGGCGTGCTGGGATCTGAAGTTGACGGAGAGCGTGTGGACCATCGACCTGGCATACCTGATGAGCCAGCTGGGGGTCAAACATCGCTTCTGCACGCAGACTCTCGGCGTGGACAAAGGCTTCCGCAACCAGGTGTGTGTGTGTGTGTGTGTGTGTGTGTGTGTGTGTCCCACTCTTAGGGCTCAAACGCTCTGCACTTATGGGTGTTTGGAATGTATTTACATG
>JAODXP020007137.1:5000-15000 GCA_027497455.2 Sardinella longiceps | reverse complement strand
GGAGGAAGTGATGGAGTCTCCTAGCAACCGCATCCTGCAACAGTTAGATGGAGTCTCCTAACAACGGAATCTGCATCCTGCTGCATCTGACACCGTCTTCTGAAGGAGGCCCTGGGTTAACCCTAGACCCTAGACCCTGGACCCTAGACCCTAGACCCTAGACCCTGGGTATTTGCTAAATGTGCTGAAAGACAAGAGGGTTTGATTCTAAAGGAGGCCTGGGGTATTTGCTAAATGTGCTGAAGGAGGCCTGGGGTATTTGCTAACTGTGCTGAAGGAGGCCCTGGGTTAACCCTAACCCTAACCCTAGACCCTAGACCCTGGGTATTTGCGAAATGTGTCTCCTGAAGGAGGCCTGGGGTATTTGCTAAATGTGCTGAAGGAGGCCCTGGGCTAACCCTAACCCTAGACCCTGGGTATTTGCTAACTGTGCTGAAAGACAGGAGGGTTTGATTCATAAACTCAGGTAACATCCATGTAGTGTAGATGGACGTGAGAGAGCTGTGCAGAGACGTCTTAAGCACAGAGCAGCCCCTCGTCCCCAGCTACCTACCCAATTACCCAATTACCCAACTACTCAGCCCCTCGTCCCCAGCTACCTACCCAACTACCCAACTACTCAGCCTGACTCGTCCCCAGCTCCCAACCCAACTACCCAACTACCCAACTACTCAGCCCCTCGTCCCCAGCTACCTACCCAACTACCCAATTACCCAACTACTCAGCCCCTCGTCCCCAACTACCAACCCAACTACCCAACTACTCAGCCCCTCCAACCCAACTACCCAACTACTCAGCCCCTCCAACCCAACTACCCAACTACCCAATTACCCAACTACTCAGCCCCTCATTCTCAGCTCCCAACCCTCTGCTAACCCAACTACTCAGCCAGACTCTCCTCAACTCCCCAACCCCCAACCCCCCCAACCTGATCCCCTCCCCACACCCCCAGCCCCACTCTCCCCCCCACACTTCATTTTGCTGACACCATCAGTGTTTTTTCAGGCATAGTTCTACCTAGCAGCAGTACTCTATGCTGAAGAGCATTGCTAACATGTTACTGTATGCTAACTAGCCTACCAGCAGCACACTAACATTCAGTAGTGTTAACATCATGCTAGCTAGCAGCAATGTCTAGCAGCTCACCATTATCAAATGGCCTGCAGCATACTGTAGGCTACTAACTTCAGTTGTTGCTAATTAGCATGCTACAGCACACTAACATCCAGCAGCATGTTAATTAGCAACAGCACGCTAACATCAAAAAGCTTGTTAACTAGCAGCAGAGACATAATGACTCAGGCGCTAGTCATGTCAGCAGAGACCTAATGACTCATGAGTCGGTCACCACAGGGCAGAAACCAGTATTGTATCTGGAAAAGTTTAGCTGACACCAGTACTGTATTTGAAAAAGTTTAGCTGATATCAGTATTGTATCTGAAAAAGTTTAGCTGATATCAGTACTGTATCTGGAAAAGTTAAGGCAACACCAGTACTGTGTCTGAAAAAGTTTAGCCGACACCAGTACTGTATTTGACCATCAATAGTGAATCTGAGAGCAGTACTGTATTACAACTGTATGTAGTCCCGTCTTTGTACACATGCTGCTGTGTTTGAGCTGCAGTTTAACTCTAATGTATGAGCTGCAGTTTAGCTGTTGGTGCTTCAGTGGACAAGACTGCCTGCAGACGCACTGTGCGCATAACCCCACCTCTTTACCTCAGACATCACAAAGAGCTGTCAGAACCCCACCCCTTTACCTCTGAAATCAGACACAGTGTACATAACCCCACCCCTTTACCTCTGACATCACAGACACAGTGTGCATAACCCCACCCCTAAACATCAGACATCACAGACACAGTGTGCATAACTCTACCCCTAAACCTCTGCCATCACAGACACGGTGTGTATAACCCCACCCATTTACCTCAGACATCACAGAGCTGTCAGGACCCAATCCTCATGCTGCCATGACAACCGCAGTGTCTGGGGCGGAGGGTCCTTGGTGCTGGGGGAGTGGCCAACTTCTACCAAATATTATGGGATGAACTGAACTGAACTGAACTGCTATTATATGTTTGGGATCCAGACTGTTGAAATGATGAAATCCAGGTGGTTGTGGATGCCACTATTTATCAATGTTTGTTTTTATTTGATGGGTGAGGGGAAGGTTTGCACTAAAGAATCATGTCAGCCATAATGATGTGTTGTGTTTGAGTTACCTGGAGAACTTTTCTGTTAGAAGAGAATGTATTTAATTTCAATTACACATTTTCTTAAGAAAAAAATACAACACACTTTATTTTTTATGAAATTATATGTACTGTTGCATTTAGTGATCAATAAAGTATATGTTGTTTATTTTAAAGTTGCAAGTTGCTACTTTAATCTACCAACCCACCAGTTCCAGATCAAAAGGGGAAAATAAATGTGACGTCACTTCCTTTGAGACTGCCATTGCCACAACGGGTGTATTCAATAAGGACGTGCCGCTCGCCACAGCTGTGCTTGTAAGATGCAAACTAAACCATTTCTGTCATTCTTGTTGCCTGTATTGCTAGTGGTCTGAACTTACAGTTACTCCATTACTGCTGTTAGTATGACATTCCTACACTATTACTGTTATGGTCCTCTAGACTTTAGTAATGGTGATGTGATGGTGTGTGTGTGTGTGTGTGTGTGTGTACACTGGCAGTAGTATTTAGTAAAGTAATGATATGCGGGGTTAGTGATGGTCCGTGTGTGTGTGTGTGTGTATACACTGGCAGTTGCATTAGTAAAGTAACGTTGATGTGCGGGGGTTAGTGATGTTCTCTGTGTGTGTGTGTGTGTGTGTGTGTGTGTGTGTACCAGGCATGGACTGGCCAAAGGGCATACAGGGCAATGCCCGGTGGGCTGATGGCCATTTTTGGGCCGGTGCTGTCATAATTCAGTCATTTTTTTTAAGAAGTATATTGGGCTAGTCCAATGAAATCTCTAATGCTCATGCAATGTGTCCAACTTTCAGCCACATGGCCTCTGGTTAGGGAAATGGAGATGGGATAGTTCACACATGCAGCGGGCTGGATTTTACTTATCTGTTTATGTGAGAGATTCATGTACCTCACAGTAATAAATACTGTTTAGAGATGCAGGGAAGACGGATGGATCTAGTGGTTGCACACACAAACAAACTCAATCAACTGGTATGAGATAGCACTTCTGATGGAGGTTTGGTCCATGCATACAATCATAATCTTATCAATATACTGTAAAATTACATGAACAATGGCAATACACTTGAGAATAAACTCACAGTGTTGTTTTTTTGTTTATTGAGATTGATTTCTGTGACATATTAATGGAATGAACAGGACCAGGTTAATACTTCGTATTTAAATGCTTTGGAAATAGGTGATTCATATCTTGGCCAATTCAAATATTACTAAAACCTCAACAACTGTTGCCCAATAAGTTAGGCAAGCTCAAAGTTGTATTGCATGGACTTAGCATGGAAACTTGATAGGAGGGGTGCTTCACCCTGATTATGTTAATACAGAGACAAATACTAACTGTATAGAGAAACCAGACAAGACATTCTTGGAGTTACAATTAATCACCATTGGGATTAGTTGGTCCAGGGGAAGAGAGCAGAGCTGCAAATCATAAGGTTGGAAATTCACATCTCACTTCAGACATGCTGAAGTGGAGGGAAGAGGTTGTGTTTTGTTGGGATAAAGTAATGTGTCTCACTGATAACTTAGAAAGATCCATCCTATGACATGATAGAACAGGGTTGAACATGTGGCACCACCACATAATGTTCAGGGTTCCCTTTCCTTTATTGTTTGCAAAATTAAAAAGTATATGCAGAATAGGAAGAGGTTTCCCTTTAATAATGATAAACTCCATTTTGATTGTAAATGCCTGTAGCCCTAAAACATTGTATAAAGTTTTTGCTGTCAAATTGTTATATTATTTTGTCTATTTTGTTGATCAGCTGTTAGTCAGCTGACGGGTAACCTGTCACGCTGACGTGAGCTGTCACTCACGGTCAGCTGATTGTATTGAGGCTGGCTTTCAGCGTTTTGAAGGGGATAAAGAGCGCGGAAGTGCTGTCGATAAGGAAGCTGAAAATCACAGGGAGTCTACGCTGGGACCTGTTGGGAAAGCTTGCTAATCCTTTGCAAAGGACTAACCGAATCCAGTAGTCACCGGGAACCATCGGACTTGAATATTTGCAACGCCTTTGGTGATACAAGCCGGTGAGGCGGATTCATTCTTTTTTTCGTTTGCCGGGTGTTTTTGTCATCGGGACTTCATCGGTTATTCCGTTTTTCTTCATTTGGGAATTATATATTTTTCGCTCGGTGTGACGGATTACTTGGGAACTGTGTATCCACTATTTTTGCTGGGATCATTTATGTTTCGTTTGGAACACTAGGCCGCGGTGTGACTGCGCCTGGAGAGCGCGCACGGACACTGTCGTGGGTGCGCGCTTGTGAGACTTCGGGACTGTGCAAGAGACTGAGTGTGCGTGTGTGTGTGTGTCGGTGTGTTCATGTCTGTATGAAATTGTAATGCTGGCCAGCTGTTGTTTTTGGAAGACAATATAGCATATAAAATATATGAAATTGTCAATCTCTGTCATTCATTGTTATTAAGGGCTGTTTCTCGAGTCAATGCAAGTAATTTATCATTTAATGCGCTACAATCGATCAGAACCCGTTTGTTTATTAGTAATAATCTTAAAGTTCATAGCAGATTGTTACAAACAAGTTAGGCCCTAACCTGTAAGTTGTACCACTAATGATACCTTAGTGATGTGTCCTAACCTAGAACAGAAAAGGCCCTAACCTCTGAGATCTGGGAACACTTCTCCTAGAACAGGGTTGACCAGTGTTGTAGCCTCCCCAACTACACTTGATACCACCAGTCTCCTCAAACAGAACTGATATAGCCAGCCTCCTCAACCAGAACTGATATAGCCAGCCTCCTCAACCAGACCTGATATAGCCAGCCTCCTCAACCAGAACTGATATAGCCAGCCTCCTCAACCAGAACTGATATAGCCAGCCTCCTCAACCAGATCTGATATAGCCAGCCTCCTCAACTAGACCTGATACAGCCAGCCTCCTTAACTAGACATTATCCTCCTCAACCAGAACTGATATAGCCAGCCTCCTTAACTAGACATTATCCTCCCCAACTAGACTTGATACAGCCATGCTCCTTGACATAGACCATTTCCCCAACAACCAGGTGGCTCAGTGGAAGAGTGCTGGTCTGCAGTGTGAGTATTTGTGCTGCCTTAGAGGACATGGGTTCAAAGCCTGAGAAGGACTTGGTGTGTGTGTGTGTGTGTGTGTGTGTGTGTGTGTGTGTGTGTGTGTGTGTGTGTGTGTGTGTGTGTGTGTGTGTGTGTGTGTGAGAGAGAGATTGAGTAGGTGATGAGTGACAGGGAGGGACTTGGCAAACTGGTTAAAGAGGGTAATTGTTGGGTATATGTAGGAAGACTCCATTGTAAAACATTTTGGGACTCCTGAGTGCCAATTATGGCTTGCAAAGTTTGACCACCTAAAAAACTTCATAATCCCCTGCATGTATCCTGTATTTCCTCGGGGGGCCAAGTAAGCCCCCCCATTTCTTTCTCTTTCAAGTTCCATCTTCTGCTCCTCTCCCCATTGCCATCATCATTGGCTGAGTCCATGGAGCTCCTCCACCGGTCCTTTGTCAGCAGGCAGAGCTGGGATTGAACCAGCAACCTTGGGGATGGGGATCTCTGATGCTACCGCTGCACCACTGGCTCCTCCAGGGTAGTGGAATGTTCCCTGTTCAGACAAGTCCTCAGGTGACAGTATAGTATAGCACTTAAACAATGTATTCAGTCCACATTTATGCTTTCATCCAAAGGAACTCACATTGTGCAAACTATAAATTACACGAGGGCCAATTATCCACAAGAATAACAGTGATAACTGGGATTTGAACCCATAATTTACAGGCTATTAACATGGTAACCAGTACACCACCCCAAGCCCAGTTCTGCTTGAACAGAAACTGTAATCTCTTCTGCACTGATTAGCCTACTGAAGGGCCTAGTGTCAGTGGTCAAGGCAAGGCAGCGTGACACTTTCAATAGATACAGACGGCAAGTCCGGGCACGCCCATAAAATCAGCTCCTCGTGTCCCCCATGTGGGGGAAAACAAACCCTAAATTAGTGAAGGAGTCAATGGCATGCTAAGCTACAAGTTACACTGCGCACCATCTACAAGGAGCGAGACACATTTTTGAGGGCAATGCCTGAAGGTAGTCATGATGGTCAGATGGTCTGATGTGAATTCTGAACTTGACACCCCTCCAAACGCGATACTGATGACAATTTAGATGATGTTTGTTAGCTTCATTAGCTTGCTAACTAGCCAACTTCATTGATCACCACAGTAAATGTAGCTAACTTTAGCTTGCTTAACTGAGCTAATCAGACTTGTGATTGAAAGTTGCTTTACTTTTGACAGGAGCAGAGACGGCTGATGACATTTCTGTTAGTGTAACTGCAATAAACTAATGATGGAAAAATTATTTTAATCTAAACACAAGTAGGCAAACAGGTCATGATTGGACAAAACATCTAATATGGACTTTGTTCAATTTTACTTAGCGATCTTTTATTGTTAAGTAACTTTCTCTACCTTGTCCATTCACCATAATGTTAAATTGGCCTCTGTTATCCCCCACGCTGACTCCACCCTCGCACTTTGGGGGCGTTAACCGTACTTGCCGTCTGTATCTATTGACCTTTCCGTGACCAAACCCCCAAAACGGTAACTGACCAATCATAGCATAGCAATTGGTTACTAAGCTCGGGACCTCAGTCAAGCGAGCCATTTTGATGAATGGATGAGAAGAGCTTATGAGAATTTGAGAAGAGCTTGCGCTTATAGCGTGTGTATGGCGTGTGCTGATATCCAAAAAGGCTGGAGGCAGGGGTAAAATTTCATCCCTTCCCGAAATCCAAGACCCGAGAGAGAAATGCCTGCTCGTTCCAAGGTAGCTAAGAAGCTATATTAATCTCGCTAAAATCCGCCCACTGCATCGAAAACGTGAGAAAACCCCTGCTTCAAATGCGATTCAGTTTTACCACCTGTCATGTTTGCGTAGCAGCAACTGTGTAGATAATAGAACACATACATATAGCTGGAATGAACCTGTTAGCCTTAGCATAATTGTTGTAAGTTTATTTTCACTGATGTTTCTCAATGTCATTGCAGCATTTTGTTGATGGGCAACCCACACCTGAAAACCCGAATCCAGTCGCAGCTATACCGGTGCCTCTATCCGGAATTCATTTGTCTGGCTACAAACACACTGGACAGTAGGCCTAGTATTTAGTAAAGTAATGGTGGTGTGTGGGGTTAGTAGTGATGGTGTGTGTGTGTGTGTGTGTGTGTGTGTGTGTGTGTGTGTGTGTGTGTGTGTGTGTGTGTGTGTGTGTGTGTGTACACTGACAGTAGTATTTAGTAAAGTAATGGTGGTGTGTGGAGTTAGTAGTGATGGGGTGTGTGTGTGTGTGTGTGTGTGTGTGTGTGTGTACACTGACAGTAGTATTTAGTAAAGTAATGGTGATGTGTGGAGTTAGTAGTGGTGGTGTGTGTGTGTGTGTGTGTGTGTGTGTGTGTGTGTGTGTGTGTGTGTGTGTATGTGTGTGTGTACACTGACAGTAGTATTTAGTAAAGTAATGGTCATGTGTGGGGTTAGTAGTGATGGTCCATGTTTCCTAGTCATGGGTTGAATATTGATGTCCTGAAAAGTCCTGAGGGTTTAAGGGGAACCTGAATCCTGAAAGCCTTTATTTGATGTGAGTTGACAACATGAGTGGATGGTGGTGTTGGTTGCTGCTGATTGGTTGATGGTGGAGTTGGTTGCTGCTGATTGGTGCAGAGGTTTCTACTCTCTGATGATGTTGGGCTGGAAGTCGTGCTGGACAGCTTTAGCGATCTCTTCTGCATACATGTCATAACGCCCCGTCATCTGTAGGGAACAACAACAACAATACTCAGGTTGTCATAGCAACCAGTCATCTGTGGGGAACAACAACAACACAACTCAGGTTGTCATAGCAACCAGTCATCTGTAGGGAACAACAACACGCAACTCAAGTTGTCATAGCAACCAGTCATCTGTGGGGAACAACAACAACACAACTCAGGTTGTCATAGCAACCAGTCATCTATGGGGAACAACAACACATAACTCAGGTTGTCATAGCGACTTATCATCTGTAGGGAACAACAACACCACAACTCAGGTTGTCATAGTGACCATAATATTGCTATCTGTTTAGATAATGCAACACTGACAAACCTTGAAGTTCCACTTGTCTGCGATTTGCCTGTTGAGGTTCAAGTCCAGTTCCGTGACCAGAAGTCCGTCTCGAGTTCTAGAGAGACCTGGAGAACGACTGCCGTCTGGTGCCGCCACGTAACTGGAGCCGTAGAAGTGTCCAAAGTCATTATGCGCTGTGCACACACACACGCACACACGCGCACACACACACACACACACACAGACGCACACACACGCACACACACACACACACACGCACAAGAGTTGGGACAGGGAAACACAACAGTCAATACAGTCAGTCACACAATAGAGTTTACAATAGAGTTTACCCCAACAGTCAGACACAATAGAGTTTACAATAGAGTTTACCCCAACAGTCAGTCACACAATAGAGTTTACCCCAACAGTCAGTCACACAATAGAGTTTACAATAGAGTTTACCCCAACAGTCAGTCACACAATAGAGTTTACCCCAACAGTCAGTCACACAATAGAGTTTACAATAGAGTTTACCCCAACAGTCAGTCACACAATAGAGTTTACAATAGAGTTTACCCCAACAGTCAGTCACACAATAGAGTTTACCCCAACAGTCAGTCACACAATAGAGTTTACAACAGAGTTTACCCCAACAGTCACACAATAGAGTTTACCCCAACAGTCAGTCACACAATAGAGTTTACCCCAACAGTCAGTCACACAATAGAGTTTACCCCAACAGTCAGTCACACAATAGAGTTTACAATAGAGTTTACCCCAACAGTCAGTCACACAATAGAGTTTACCCCAACAGTCAGTCACACAATAGAGTTTACCCCAACAGTCAGTCACACAAATAGTTAACCTCCTGTCCTATGGCCACATCAGTCATTACCTTTCTTCCCATCGCCAGAGGTGAACTCATTCTTGAAGTGTTCCTGTTTGAAAAGAGGGAGAAACACCATGTTGAGACACTACAGTGCAAGAGATTAACTCAAGTTGCTTGGAGACAAACACACACACACATACACTCAGATATGAGCAGACACAAACACACACACAAACACACATGCTGTACACACACACACACAGACAGAGATAATGTACTGAATTCGTCCTCCCAAGTTGTAGCTGGAAATAACCCGGCTTTATTTTATTAAGTATGAGTCTCAAGCTCTTTGTTTCACTACAATTGCAACTACAATATCCCTAACCTACCATTAGGGGCTGAGAGACCTAATACCTCATACAGCTATACGTCTTACTCTACCTGTTGTACCTAATTGTCTAAATGCTGAAAGAACATCTGAAGGTGATCAGTCTTCAGTGCCCTTGTTAGACTTAACCCTATATACAGGTTTTGAGCTGAGGTATTTGACTTACGTATAGTAGATTTGGTTTTAATGGTCATAAAACACAGGTACTACTTTTACAGCTAGGCCTCTAGACTAAGATTAATTTTGTCCAGCAAAATAATAATAATCTAAAGACATAGGCTGAAAGTTCAAAAGATTTCTTACCAATCCCTTTGAATGAACCAAACGAGAAACAAATTAAGTTTCAATGTTTTCTCTTTTTTGTAGTTTCAGTACTTCACAAAGTTACAGGAAGCACGGCACTTACTTTACAAAGAATAGAAATAAAACGAAGTTACAGACAAACGGCTAGGACTTCTTCTTAATGTTGAGATAG